>JASANG010001770.1:0-186069 GCA_030248215.1 Enoplolaimus lenunculus | reverse complement strand
ATCAAATAATTAAAAATACACAAAAATAAATGTGAACAAGATGGATTTTTCCAAAAACAGAGATACCTCGGGGCGGTATTCGCTGTTCAAGACTTGCAATTGCTTCATAGCACTTTATCCAATTTTCAGGAACATCGAGTCCCTTTGAATCAAACCAAAGGCCATAAATTTTCACTCTTTCAACAATAAAGCGTGCATATTGATGGGGTACAAGTGCGTTCCTTAGATCGCCCATTAATAGTATCTGTGTTTTAGTTTCCTTTAGTCGGCTGCCAGAGACCTTTTGAAATTTTTCAAAAACATCAAAAACAACACTTATATCTGAAATCCTACTTAGAAAAATATTAGTGTCGTCGGCAAACTTAGTCACTCGGGTGTTAATGCCGTATAGTGGTATCCCCGAAATTCTTGAAGTTATTCGAAGATAATGAGCTACCACTTCCGCTGTTATGACATATAATGACGGCGATAAGGGACACCCTTGTCGAATTCCACGGAAAGCCGGAACCACCATCTTCATCCTGATTTAATCTTGTTCGACCAAACGCTGTAACTTTGAACGTAACCAAAATGTCTAATAAATTCAATTAAGGTGAAAGTATATAATTATTTATTGATAGTTTTTTCATCTAAATAATATGAAATGGATGGTACGCTCTCACTGACAAACAAGATTTTTTATTCATAAACAACATGGAGATATACAAAGTCTTCATTTACAAACAGATATACAAATCATTTCAAATATTGCCTCCCAACTAAATTGACGGCGCCAAAACTGAAATATAATAGGCCGAGGCTTAATTTTTGTCCTTAACGTCGCACTGCGCTTAAGCTAAGATTTCGCACATAAAAGGCAACCTTTTAAAAATGCAACAACCCAATATCAATATTGGTTCAAGATACATTAATCAAAGCGCACACAAAATTAATTTGTAAATTTGACACAAGCAAATTCTCGCACGTAAAACGAAATCAGTAACGTAGTCAGTGACAAATTATACACGGAATGTACACATAAACGATAAACTGTTACAAGACTTTGAGCCTATGTTACCTTGAGGGACGCAATAGAGTCTTTATCGTTTTCAAAGTCGGTTGTCCAAGCTCTACATAAACATGCATCCAATACTATAAAATATGAGGAACTGTAAACGAAAATGGAGTTGCGAATCAATCATAGCGAGTTTAAGCAATATTTTAAAGACTTAAATTTTTTTATGTTTCGACGGTACATTCCTACGACTAATCCTCAGCTTATGAATAAACCTATAACTAAGCCTAAGTAAAAAATTAGTCAAAAGCTTAAACTGACTCTTATATTCCCGCGAAAAACGCTTCGCTCTTCAAAGCAACACGGGTCATAATTTGTATAGCATGCTAAAAACATGGGTTAGCACCATCCCTAAGCTTCGAAATAGCAAATTTAAACAAAACTTTGCCAAGAAATCCAAAGCTACATGCCAGACTGTAAGTTTGGCATCAAATCTGCTATATCGAGTCAAACACTGCTCGCTTGCGTGGAGCAAGCAGTTCATCATCTTCATCAAAAATTCCCGCAAGAATAACAATTTGAAACTTTTACAGAAACAAACAATCGCTCAGCAATATAGATGGTTGTTCATAAACAATTCAGATCATTTAGAACGGTCTTCCCATTCCTGAAACAATGCAACGAGTCATAAAACAATGGAATAAATGTATAGGTTCGCTGGAGGGCATTCAATGTTTTAGCACTATTGCTATTCACATTATTTAAAAGGTACGTTATTTTTGAAAGCAGAGCTTGATTAACAAAAATGTAGTCTTAAATGTATCAAGTTTTATTCACACATACAAGTTTTTGCAGCAAAATTTGCGCGTTGGAACTTGCGTGTGCATGTTCGGTAAAAAACACATTTGAATTTCTGGCAGATACAAATAATAATTCACCGGAAAGACTTTTTGAACTTGTTTGATATTTCTAGCAGTTGCCTGCAAAGTACTCAACATAAATTCAGGTCAATATTTAGAATAGAATGAAGATTATTTTTCTATGCGATTACTTGCAGCTGCATCTTTCACATGTAAGTTCCAGCCGCGAGTCCTCGCTGCAATAGCTTGAACGTGTGGATCTAGCTTTAGTACATAATCAGTATGCAACTATTGTATTTACATAAAATCGCGATGACGTCTTGTTTTAAATTCGAGCATATTGCAAAACTGATAAAAGCCGAAAAATTTATTTGACGACAAAATTTTATTGAAAATTCTGCGCTTGATATGATAAGTTTTAGCTGCTTATAAGCTTTGCAATGGCGGCGCTACCCTCATGCATACCCCGCATCATTCCTGGACCACCCATCATTCCGGGCATCGGAGGTCGAGGCGGCATCATGCCGCCAAATCCAGGCTGCATCGCCCCCATTCCAGGGCCACCTACACCTCTGACAGGGCCTTGAAGACCTGAAAAAAATAATCAACATTACAACCCAAAAATTATTACGTACATAAAAACGAAAACAGCACTGAACCTAATAAAAAATACGGGAAATGTTGGTGGTTATATAGGATACAACGCCAGAGTAGGCGCTCGTGTAGACAAAACTAAAAATGGCAAATTGTGACATCCTCTAAGCACATTATCTTAATTCGTCTTTGCTAAGCTTCAGTGAAAATGTACTTCTTCTAGTATTTCGTTATTTAATTATCAACTTTGTGAATCGAGAATGGATTGCCTGACGATATCCGGAGTTGTCAGGTCAACTCCGATCACAAGTATGGAAACGATTTTAAATCTGCTTCCAATAGATTTTGAAATAATGAAAGAAGGAATTACAGAATTTAATAGAATTAGTAAACTATCAGAGAGTGATAACGTTTCTGGTATTGAAGGACATCGAGATTATTCGGTCGAGACTAATCATATGTCAGGAGAAAGAACAGATGAACCAACAAGAAATGTGTTATTTCTATCTAGAGTACATTGGAGCAATTTTATGAGAGATTTTCGAGGAAATGATATAGTATGTTACACTGCATGAATCTGTAGTTAAAGGTGCAACAGGAAAATTAGCTGGTGTTGGATTTTCTCAGAGCATTTTATGGTCAGTCGATCACATGGAGAGTATGTCTCAGTTTTTCAGACAGAAATCATTGCGTCCAAAACATGTGCTGAAGAGCTGATAGAAAGGAATATAGTTGAGAAGAAAATACTTATCATGTCGTATAGTCAGGCAGCATTGAAAGCTTTACATAGTGCTAACATTAAGCAGGAAACGGTAAATGAGTGGCAATAACTTCTGGGTACATGGTTAAGATTAAGCATATAGTTATATGCTTTTAACGCGTTTTCATTACAGTAAAGCTAACGCCGCAAATTTAGATAAACGGTAAATTAAGAGCAGACAGATCATGATTGCCAAAACAATTATAATAATCGTACCAGGTGCAGGACCGTGTGCACCCATAGGCATACCACGACCGCCGGCCCGCGCCATTCCAGGACCTGCGACTCCGGTTGCTTTGGGAACACGAGGCGCATCATCCTAAAATAATAATCGCAAACTAGCTGAAAAAGTAGAGCAACAGCAGTTGATTAATTCTGAGAATCATTATTGCATTACGTCATTAGATATGAACAAACAACTTACACCAAAACTCAAAACATTGTTCAAGCAAAAATTTGCGAAATGTCGAATTCCATTATATATTATAGTTCGAAGAAGCGAGCACCTGTCAAAATAGTAAATTTATATAGTACACGGCATACCAACTCAAACTTACGTCTTTCAGGGGCGGTCCTTCAACTGTCATGCTTACTATATGCTCGCCGCGGACTAACACAAGTCCAAGTACTCGTTTTTCTTCGGAAGTTGTTGAGCCTGCTTTCGGTTTGACCTAAACCAGCATTTTAAATTTGGGCAAGGTTTGTATATAAATGAGTTTGTAAACTCTGAGTGGTATATATACAAAATTTTAAAATTTCAAGGCCCATATTTTCCAACGTTCTCAATACTAAAATGTCTGTAATTTCAGTCATTAATAGACTTAAACAGCTCAGATATCCCCGTCTGGAATGGTTAAACATTGTGTCCTATATTCACGGAATTAGTATTGTAAACTTAAAAGATTCCAATTTCTTCTTATCAAGATATATACGGGTGTGTTATATTGAAGAACTAATTCTCTGATTTTAATGTATGTAAGTAAGTCATTCCGTTTATATTCTTACGAATGCCTATAAATAATGGGAGGCTCGTCGCAACCAAAGTTTATGTCTTGGACGTATGTTAGGTTTTAAAATAGGTAATTTCGTTTAGGTTCCGCTCCCAACTTTGGAGTCGGTTCCCAGGAAAAAAGTTTGGCTCCAAAGACTTAGATGTCAGGAAAATCAGCAAACTAATTAAATACGTATATAGTGTTAAATTACAAGCTGTTAAGTCTGACAAATTTGAGACCTTCCTATAAATTTTCAGAAACAAACGTTTAAAGTTATTTACGACATATACTGTTTGAAGTCTGTGTTAAGACATAATTGTCTTAAATTTCAGGCAATATTTCTTAAATAAAGCCAACATTTGTTTTGTGCGTAGTGCATATATATTTACATCTTCGTCTGGGATTAGGTTACGACAAAGTTTATAGTGTTTAAATTTAAAATGCATCGTAACAATAAAATGATAGAAAAGCAAATCACAAATATTTATTGAAAAAATACATAACATAGCCGCAGGGTGCGACCGGATATTAATTTACCGGTTACCCGAACAGGATACAGATATCAGTTTTTGGCGGGTATTAAACCGGAACCGTATATCTGCTCGCACCCTAAACGTAGGTACGTTATGTATAGCGTGCGTATGCAGCTGCACCAGTTAGCAAAGTAATGACGGTGACAACTATGTAGTACTACTAACCCTTCGAAATTCTTCACAATCTGCTAAAATCACGTTCATGTGTTTATCAAACGCTTTAAAATATCCGATAAACGTCCTCGAATCTTGCAGTGTGATTCGCATTCGATAATGCAAGTGCTGCATCATCTTATTGTTTTTGCTGATCTAAAACATTTGATACATAAACTGTGTGTAACATAAAAAATATGCTGAGTATTCGTTACATAAATTCTTGTGAATCAAAGCAAATGGCCTCTGAACTTTCGATCATTTGTTTCGGAAACTTTGAAGATTTTTTGGCCTACGCTCTTGTCTCAAGTCGAGAGGTTACTAAATTTATGCCTGCTTATATATAATGTGGTGTAAAATGTGTATGTGCATAGCGTATGAAATGTTAATAATTGTTAAGACACGTACACGTGCACCGTACTACAGAAAATTACGCATGTATAATATCGGCCACGTGGTGTAAAGGTTGGCGGACATGATTCTCGAGCGAGAAATTGAAGGTTCGATTCCTGGCGTGGTCATATGTTTCCGAGAGAATTTTGGGCATTATCCAAATGTTGGGGTTTTGGTTTTTTCTCATTGGGCCCGTAGCAAACCGTTGGCAAGTTTCATCATTTCAAAACTGGAACAAATTCGGTAAACTATTTAAATTCATTTGCAGAGCGCGCAAGTAGAATTAATGAATTGCACGCCTCAGTTGTATACATCTAAAACACTTACCACCATGGTTGATTTTTGTTTAAACTTTTTATGTATATATACGTATAGTATATTAATTAGGTATATGTATTACTCTGCAAAATATTCGTTCTTGTTACCTTTGAAGAATGGAGTCCGTTTAAATATACAGTACACTTACACAAGTTGCCTATTGTTATACATTGCAAAATTCCTTGGGAACATAATTTTTTGGGAACGGTAGAAACCGGTCAATGTTGTCTGATCCTACCGATATTTAATGTGTAATACGTAAAATGCTTTAAATACACGTAGCAGCAGGTGCAACCGAAATTCCAATTCCGATTGGCGACTAGAATTCCGATTCAAAACGAGTCCCTATTCCGATTCCGTTTGCACAATCAATCGGAATCGAAATTTTGAAATTTTAATTCTAATCCTACTTATTTACGTAGCATAAATTTCTGTATCATTTATTTATTGAATTGATTTCGATGACTTAACATATATATATATCAATAATTGATTGTAGTTTGGCTTCACAGAACCAAAAATCGCTCTTCCAGTCGACAAATACACTTCGATACCGGTACGCTGTGTAGCAGGTAAAGTGCAAACATTGAAAAACGACAATGACAATCATGGAAGAATTTCAATTTCTGCGAAATTGGTTTAACCAGACATACGTAAAACGTTTGTTAAGCCTTATTCACACTGGTAAGATGTTGGTTGCAGCGAGAACTAGCAGTTAAGTGCAATTGGCACGAATAAGTTGCAGTTGCAAGCAGGGTGGCAACAAAGGTTCGGATTCGGATTCGGCAAAAATTTGAGGTTCGGATTCGGATTCGGCAAAAATTTGAGGTTTGGATTCGGATTCGGTTGTGGAAAAGCCGAACCAACAAAGTTCGGCAATATGTTTTTTCATTTTTAAGCAATAAAATTTTTAAATACCTTGCTATAAAAATCAATATTTTTTATTTCAGGTGAGAAATCTCAGAACTGACGTCGGAACGAAATATATTTAAGTATTAAAAGTTATATGGCTGGCATTCCGTTGATATTCTGAAACAAATTATAGATATATCTGAAATTTTCAACATGCAGGATTCGGATTCGATTTCGGATCGGCAAATTAGCACTGAATTCGGATTCGGTCAAATCGTGGATTCGGTGCCACCCTGGTTGCAAGTATTTGGAAGGAAATAGCATTTTCATTCTGAGTCTCGAAATGAGACGATTTTAAAATTTGTAGACGACTGCAATAAATACGTATCAAACATAACGTATATATGTAATTTTCAATCCAACCAATGATAACAAAGCATTTCGACTTACAAGGTTATACATTCGTCATAAAAAAATTATTGCAGCTGCAAGTTTTTTGAGTGAAAATTGAAAAAAAACTTGCACAAGTTTCAGCTGGAAGAACCAATCGCACGTAAACAGCGGGTTCGCTACGGGGAGGGGGTACACTTAAGATGATTAATTTTACGTTCGTTGTGTGGAATTGTGTGCTCTATATTATGTAAACAGCAATAAGCGTCAATTTTATTCCAATCAAAAAACGAACCTTTGTGGAGGCTCCTCCAATCAGGTATTTTACTGCACCACTTTTCCCTTAAAGTTATTTCGATGACTGGTTGCAACTATATTGACATGTTACCAGTAGTTTAAAGCGCTGCGCATGCATAACACACAGAGTGTGAAAATAGGCCCTTATATATAAAACATGTATTAATTTGACCAGGCCATCGTACAAAATGAATTCAAAATGTGGAATGCAGTTTGATCCCCCCGCAAAATATAATTGTCAAGCCTAATTTGATTTGTTGCTGGCAACAAAACCAACACTAAACAGGAATTTTATTAAGCGGGCTAACCTAGCCCACTTCAGCCGGCAATATATATAGATGTGGACAGGTCTGATTCTCTCTCCGGAAACATTTTTGGTCATCCCACGGAAATTTATTTTCATAGCACTTTTTAGTCCTAAACCAAATATTTTCACCGTTTTCGAACATTAAGCAGCTGTCTAAGGTGAATAAGCAAAAGCAATTCCAAGTGCACTTTCACTATTACTTTGTATGTCAGAACAAAGTCTAGTCGTTATGCTGAAATAAAACCTTTCACAAACCGCTAAATGTTCTTACCAACTTTTTGAGTTGAGCCAAAGATTGATAAATAAAATAATTTTTGTTTGGGCTCTAGTTTGAAAGCCAATGTTGTCAACAAAAACCACATTGCACGAAAAGCTACAATTGGTTGTAAAATGTGTGAAAATGAAAAATTCCGGAGGGAATCAATATTTAATGTTTTTAGCTTATAACTTTTTATCTTATTGCAAAACCACATTCCACATTCGGAAAATCGCATTCCTTGGGCTTTGAGCTTTCGAACTGCCCAACTTTTCCATCAAAAGTTTTCATTTTTAGAAATTTTTATCGGGGGGAATCAAAGTGTGACAATTTCCGCGCATCTCCTCAATACCGACGAACATTTGCTAAGTTCTTGACTCCTGGTCGCGCTTCGCAATCACCGAGACCTGCCAAATACCGAGACTTGCCGAAACCGAGAGTCTAATCCCTGGTTATAGGCCTTATCATTGTATACAAACATACTTAATTCTAATTAGCACCGGAACCGGAATTTGAAAATTTTACCGGAACCGGAAAGTGAAAAATGCATTTCACCAAAAATTTCATTTTAATCTTATTTTTTGCTCTATTATTTGTGAAATAACCTTAGTTGAACATATGTATTTATTCTATTTGTTGTATTTTAGATTTTCGCGTCGACTGATGTGAAATCCACCATAAATGGCTTATATTCGGAGTACAAGTGGCTTTCAAACAGATTCTTAAAAATTAGCAAAGTTAAGAATACGGCCAAATTATAACACCGGAATTTTTAAATCCGGTAAAAATTTACCGGAACCGGAAGGTGAAAAAATGCCGGAACCGGAATTCCGGTTGCACCGCATCGGTAATGATCGGAATTTTCGTAAATATCAGCATCAGCACTGCAAAAGATTTAACGATTCTTTGCCGATACTTTTTGCACATATAACAGTCAGTTGGAATGCTATCAATTTCATTTCTGGGCGCATATAGTGTGTTTAATCAGGAAAACTGTTATCCCTCTTACGTGTGTGTTTGGAGAATTAATTGAAATGAACCGTTTTTATAAAATTATAATCATTTATGACGGTCAGGGTTTAAGTCTTTATATTATGATGTAATACAGTATCGCATTTGTTTATTAAACATGGTGTACTAAAGTTGGAATCGGCATAGGCAAAATTTTAAAATAAGAACCGGCATCGGCAAAAATTTTGGTATCTGCACATCCCTAATTTTAACTGTCGGGTATTCCACAATGGAAAACCCGAATATAAAATACACACCAAACACATAAAGTCAACACGTAATACACAACGTAGTAAACGATATAATAACTAGCACAAATTATTGAAGCAGTGTCGCGATAGTTCAGTTGTAAGTGGTTCGAAAGTTACACGACTTATCGCCAACCGGTGATATGTGCTACACATTTTTCAAAATACGAACACGGTTTCCAGTTTAACCTTATATTAAAAGCAAAATATTAGCTACGTATTTTCACACAGGTAGTTGCTGCCGAAGTGCATTATTAAAGAATGTAGGTTTCAGCTCCGGATTTGTATATTGTAGAAATCGCAAAGTTGTTGTCCCTGATGACCTGTTGTCCTGGCCGTCCTGATGGCTTGGCTATTCTGCTGTCCCAGATGTCGGGGCTGCCTGCTGTCCCTGGAGTCCTGTTGTCCGGGCTGTCGTGCTATAATACCCCAGTTTTTTACATTGGCCTAAAGTTATGGGTCATTAACATAACAGTGTGCGCACTAGTGTAAAACATTGTTGAGGTCTGGGTAAGGACCTATGTCCTTTTCAGGAACTCTGTAGCATTAGAACTAGTCTCTTTTCAGAGCTCGTATTCTCAAATGTGTGTGGCACCTATTACCAGTTGGTGATAGGCCTTATTACTTTCGAAGCAGGGAATAGTGAGGTTTGAAATGCAGCACATTTATTGCTTTTCGATTTTTTCAGCTACTGGGCAAATTTTGAGATCTGTAATTGCACCAGTTCATTACTTTGAAAACCTATACTAACTGGTGATAGGTGCTATATGCATTTGAGAATATGGGCCCAGAGTCCAAGGACAACGCAGACATCCTGCTTTAACAAGTTTACGGGTCGAACTTTTAATAAATTGGCACGCCATTGGGCAGCCTGCTGTCCCTAAAGTCCTGTTGTCCGGGCTGTCGTGCTTGGCTGGTGCGTAGAGACGTCAAGAAAGAAGCTTTAAATTATGACCCATGTATTAAAGATCAGGGGCGGAACTGCATTAAGTGAAATCTTGACTATTAAAAGTTTAGAATCAGTGCCTTTTAAGCTATGTGAATGCAACGGTGCCGGTAAAATAAACCAGGCCCCATGTTTCTAAATGCGTATAGTATAGAGCATATAACCAGTTTGAAAACTCACAAACCTGGATCTTATAAACTGCGCTTTTAGACTAATGTTTTTGCTTGGCTTTGGCTTAGGTTTAGGAATATGCTCATTCTTACTCTTAGGCTTAGGAAAATGCTTAAGCGAAAAATTTACAGTTTTACTATCTATAAACCCCTTCTCACATTGAGTTGCCTATAGGCAACTCAGCGCAGTGTATATACGTTAAATAATATACATCGCACCGTGTTTAACAATTGCAACACGTATACATAGTACTAAATCACCACAAAACGTGACAGCCCCTCGGGCTTGAGCGTCAAGCTCCTATAGCTGAGTGGTGATGGTATATGCCTCCCACTCAAGTCACTGGAGTTCGAATCCTAGCATAAAACTATGGTTCAGGGGAAATAGAAAATATTCATGTGAGAAAGAGTTAATACCGTTCCACCCTGTTCTTTACATTGGCCTAAAGTTGTTAAACAAGTTTTGAGTCGAACTTTTAAGAAATTGGCAGGCCGTGGAGATATTGCAAAGCATCTAGCGTAAAAAATGGTGCAGACTGCATGAAGTGAAATCTTGACTAAAAGTTTAGAATCAGTGCCTTTTAAGCTATGTGAATGCAACGGTGCCGGTAAAATAAACCAGGCCCTATGTTTCTAAATGCGTATAAGTATAGAGCATATCACCAGTTTGAAAACTCACAAACCTGGATCTAATGAACTGCGCACAATTACGGTAAAATCAAAACCAAAGAAATATGTTGAATTTCTAATTTTTCTATTTTTCGTATTCTGAAATGCGTGCAACACCTATCACACGTTAGCCATAGGTATTTTAACTTTCAAATCAGTGAATGCTAGGCTCATGATACTGCGCACTTCTTGAATATAATTTGCTCTACTGCTGTACCAATTTCAGTTCAACACCTGCAACAGATACACAGATAGTTATAGTTTGAAAACCTGTTAGAACCTGACGATAGTTGCTATTTGAGAATATGGGCCCTGTTAAAGCTAAACAACATATCATCAACTAGTGATAGGTGCACACATCTCAAATACAGGCGAAGACTTAAGAATTTGGGCTTTAAGTTTTTGAATTGTGGACCGTGATGAAAGAACGTGGACATCCTTTTGAAATTAGGCTTGATTTGCGTCGTATACTTTGCATCCAGTGCTTTCATCTTTTATGGTGTGCACGGAAGGAAACAAAGCTAGAATGTTCGTCTTTCGTCATGCTGATGGCTAGTATTTTGCCGAAAATGAAATTGACTTAAAGTTGTAAATAGTCAAGTACGCTTTGTTTCAACATGAGAGGAAAATAGGTCTGAATCAAAAGAAACCTTTCGCTATCTGTATTTAAGCTTGGTTAGCTGGGCTTAAAGGTCGGTAGTAAACTAACTTGATATTTTTGGTCTATGAATGAGCACGAAGTACGGGTAAGCTGTTATTCTAATTCTGCTTCATTTTGTCGCAATCTCGTATCAACAGAATAACCTTCAATATTCAGACAAACGTAATTTTATCAGAGTTGGTTTGCTTTTAATTTATATTGCATGTGGCAATCGTTATCCTGTTCATTTACCTTTTGTATTCAATTTATATATGGTTAAGTGCTACTCTTATTATATAATGACATGGTGAACTGTAAACAATGAAAATAGATCAGAGCAAACTGAAGTTATCGTCAGACAGTCATTTGGTGAGTGCTTATTAGGAGAACCATTTTGACCTGACCAGGGTCCGGCCGGATATCCGGTTCCGGTTTAATATCCATCAAAAACTGATATTTGTATCCGGTTCCAGTACCCGGTATAAACCTACCGGGTTTCGGATATTTACGGTTGTAGAAGACTTAAACCCTAACCATCATAAATGATTATAATTTTATAAGAACGGTTTTTAGATTAATTTTTTCAAACAAACGCAAGAGAGAACAGTTTTCTTGTCCAGACATACTGATATGCGCACAAAAATGAAATGGATAGCATTCCATCTGACTATTGTGTGCAAAAAGCAATCGGCAATTTTTCTGCAATACCGATCTCGATGCTCACGAAAAGTGCCGGTTATTGATATCGATGCTGATTATTTGGCACATGCCTTTCAAGAAGTCCAAGTACAATAACCGGTATATATCCAGTTCCCGTTCCTGTAAAAAATTAAACATCCCGTGTCCGGTAAATTAATATCTACTTTGATTGTCCGAACATGGTTTGGTTAGTACGTAACGTGGCGATTAGGGCGAGAATTTGAAAGATATATTCCGTTTACTAAAGATACGTAAATTAACATTTACTGACGCATTGACCTGCAAAAAATTGATTTATTTAAAAAACACACTACCCGGTTAACATCCGGCTCCGGTAAAAAATCACTCCGGATCTGGTATCCGGTTTTTCGCGATCCGGTCGCACCCTTTGCCTGGACATGCTTACAATATACGTACGTATATGGTTATCCCAAATTTTCACGTCCCGCATAACGTTAACAAGCGGACACGATGAAATTGACAAACAATCAGTTCTAAAACAATTTTGAACAATTGATACTCTTTGGCAGAAATACAAATATGGTTGTTTTGTTCTCTAATGCGGGAAGCTTTGTCACCGTCCTCCGCGTCCCGACCAAGTTTGTAATTGTGTGGTTTTGGATACGACGTCAGTAATAGTAATATTTCATTTCAACTTTTTCAAAATGGGGACCCCAAACAAAAATCGAAAAAATTCTCGGAATGCCTATATACGTATATACTTAAAATGCACAAACTGTATTTTTTAGCCAATAGTGTTAGTCCAGTTGTCATTTGAAAGGTACTTATTGGTTGTTCAGGCGCATGCAAATATTTATTAGTATCCATCTTTATTCTAGCAGTCGAAAGAATGTAGAGAATTGATTAAGCGGTTGAAATGCTGCTCAGACGAAGATCTGATCAAGGAACTGAAATCTGTTAACAAATGGACTTATGGCAAGGTAAGTTTCTGGCTTCTCGTTCACTCGAAATGTTATATATACAATGGATGCATGCCCGTCTTTTATATACTTGCATCTTCAGGTTCGTATTATGCGTACGCTGTAATTCCTCCGCATTTGCCAAGCGCCAAAAAAGATATAAACTAAGAGTAAACTAAACACACATACATATTATGTCGTTTATTAGCTGCTTATTTGACAGATCAAAACTCTTATTTATTACCTGTGTTTTATCCTTTTTGAAATTATGTTTTGTTCCTAGTTCGCTAAGATATTAGTGATGTTTTTATTTCGTTTGTTTAGCCCGAATTATGCCATTGGGTGGATGTCCTGGATCGGTTTGACGCCATATTAGCAACAGCTTGTCAACGTGACTCCAACAGTTGGATACTGTTTTGTGATAAGCCTGGCAATGAAATGGTTACTTTTGACTTTAAGATAACGTAACTTGTATTGAGTTGAAACGTAGTTGCACATTGTTTAAATTGCATATACACATATATAACACCAGTAAAAATAACAGCGTGCCACCTGGTATGCATTTCTTATATTTCATTTTCTGCAAACACCTCGCTGAAAAATACTATTTTTGCTTGAGTTTTGCTTTGTTCAATTTTCTTCCAGCTGAAACTGCTTGTGCACCACATTCTGCAATTCACTGTGTTATTGTTCGAACATAGCATCAAGCGTGATCTGTACAGTTCGTTTGAGGTAACCAGTTTTAAAGTTCTAAATTTTTCATTCAACGGAATTGGAATTTTGGGGAGTCTTTCCTTCCAACGGGAACCCTAAATTTCTTGTATATGTGTCGCGCCACAAGCAGCTATTTCCCCAGTTGGTAACTGGGACGTTCCAAACGAATATTGCTGTTCTGGGCAGCCCGACAACTACTGGAATGCAGACTAGTTTTGATTGTTGTTCAGGATTGCAGAGACGCGGTCACTCAAAACTCCCCGGCAGAAGGGCCATGGCCTTAGCGGTGCTCAGAGAAAGAGAAAAAAATTAAATTAGCAGTAGAGGGAAATTTCCCACCTTTACCTTCTAGGGCAGACATACCATCTACCTCGGAGGAGGGTGAGAGCAAGAGTAAAAAGCCCAACTAGTGAAACTCCAGAGGACAGAGAGTTAACAGCTCGAGAGAGTCAGAAGCTTTTAGCGCATTATAGTGAAAATCCATCTAGGAAGTTCACACTCGATGAGCATGAAAACATCATTGATCAGATTATTCTGCATGAAAGCAAAGACACTGATAAAAGAAAGATCCATTTTGAATAAGGTTGACTTTGAACAGACGCTTTCACCATGTATACTTGCGCAGATACGTTCACTGTGCAATGGCTGAGAAAGCAACGAAGCAAATAGAGGTTGACGGTTTAAGTTCGCCGGAGGTGCTAAGCGAGAAGGAAGTGAATCTGTTCCGGTCTTCGTTTTCATTCCAGCAAAGGCAAAGAAAGAATTAACATCAATATATGTTATAGAGGAGCTACAATGTAGCAATCATGACTTTCATACTTCGGTCTGGCGAATCCGATATATAAACAGAACGCCGGAAGGCTATATCCCGTCTTTTAGAGTGCCACAAGAAGTAATTGAAGTACTCTACCACGATTGGTAAATCTATATGTGTCATGTCTGTAGATAATTTATAGTTTTCTTAAATATAAGATATCACCATGATCAAAATTAGACAGGTGAAGTTACAGCACTGTAAACAGGCTATAGTGGAACAAGGAAAACTTAGATCAGGTCCAAAGAGGGTGGTTGGGGGTATGCGCGTCGACATTGTGCTGTACCAGGAACAGTACTTCGTAAGCAATAGACGTTATTTTATTAATAGACTTCGATATGTTCGCATATTCTGAGTACTGCAAGCTGATAAGTCTCGACCGAGTAATCTTGATGTCCTTTAATACTAGAAACGTTATCACTCTCTGATAGTTTACTAATTCTATTAAATTCTGTAATTCCTTCTTTCATTACTTCAAGATCTATTGGAAGCAGATTTAAAACCGTTTTCATACTTCTGATCGGAGTTGACCTGACAGCTCCGGATATCGTCAGGCAATCCATTCTCGATTCTTGCAAACTTTCTTTGCACAAGTTTATAATTTAAGTCTGTGAGGTTTTGTTAGTGTGGGTTCCGGGTCATTGTAATATAACCGATAACGAATTAGCGAATTAATTAGCCAGGCGTGGATCATGTATAGAAAACTTATAGAACAAGAACTGCTATTCCCAATATGTAAGCGTGCGGTCGGTCGAGAATTACATCATGGATGCATAGAAAATAATTCTTATATAGATTTATAAATCAGAAAATTTATAAATTTACAAGGTCGAAAAACCAAATACTAGGAGAAGTAGATTTTTTACTAAAGCTTACCAAAGACAAACTTAGACCTTGTGTTCAAATTCTATCGGGATGCTGTTGGTTAGGTTGCCATCTTTTAGAATGAAGGTAGCTCAAGATAAAAATTGTTCTGAATGTAATGTAAGTGAGACTGCTGAACACTTTTTGTGCGCATATAAGGGTTGCGAAGAAAAACGTGAGCAATTTCTTTGTAGGAAAATATTAGCTATCAGAGACATTAGCTCTCTTGACATAAAAATTTATCTGTTTATCATTGGCACGGAAAGAATAGAATTAAATTTAGATTGATACATTGAGCATGTAAGGTTTTTAGGATGTCGCAATGGGCATATATATTAAAAGTATTTTGGAGGCTTGTTTTCGGAAGTGTATATATTGTTTACATGTTATTGTTAATACAACTTAGTTTTCAAACGCATTTTTTGCACCATATTATATATGTAGAATCTGTAATAGTTTTTTAAAATAACATCATGATTTGCTGCTGTCGATGTATTAAAATGAGAGACTCGGTATTGTATTGGGTATACATTTTATAGCGTTTGCTCGTTTTGTTGGAATCAAGTGATATTGGAGTTGGCATCGATGTCCTCAATTTGCTTTACGTGTTCAGGTAACGCGAGCTTTGGCATGTCTTGAATTTTCTATATTATATATATGTATATGTATATATATATATCAGGGTGCAACCGGAATTACAATTTACCGGAACCGGAACCGGAATTTGAAAATTTCACCGGAACCGGAAAGTGAAAAATGCATTTCACCAAAATTTCATTTTAATCTCATTTTTTGCTCTATTATTTGTGAAATAACCTTAGTCGAACATAGGTATTTATTTTATTTGTTGTATTTTAGATTTTCATCATCGACTGAAGTGAAATCCACCATCAATGGCTTATATTCGGAGTACAAGTGGCTTTCAAAAGAGATTCTTAAAAATTAGCAAAGTTAATAAAACGGCCAAATTATAATACCGGAATTTTTAAATCCGGTAAAAATTTACCGGAACCGGAACCGGAATTCCGGTTGCACCCTGATATATATATTATTAGGCTTCAACCGGAATTCCTGTTCCGGGTAGAATTTCTGCAAAAATGCAATTCCTGTTGCTGCATGTTGTGTGTGTGGCGAATTATTCATTATCATATGTCTTAGAAACGCTTGAGTGTAAAAGGTTTACTTTTATATTAAGTACACTTAAAAATTATCTTACCTAGCAGCATAAACTAAAAATTTAAATGGCTGGGGAGCTCTCTTATCTAACACACCACCGAACGTATTCACATATCCCAGTAAATTGTGAGTCCATACGTGTTGAAAGCCAGTTCATTTTACCCTAGGATACGAGTGAAACAGTAAAAAATTGTCATAAATTATCTACTATTTCGGCCCCGGCCCCATAAGTGATGCCTGATAGATAAATAAAATTTCGCTGTGAAGTCACGCAGTAATTATGGGCAGATATTCTGAAAAAGCACAAAAAACTTTGAAAAACGTAATAAAACTACGAGAAAAGCATTGAAATAATTTTCTGAATTTTTTTCCTGTGATGGCAAAAAATTGACCGAGACCGAGAGTTCATGGCCGGTCTCGGTAGAGGCTTGGGCCTAGTTTTAGACTTATGTTTTACGCTGAAGTTTAACCTTAGGGTTACGATAATTATTGAAATAACTTAAAAAATCCTAGTTTTGTCTTGTGAATTTAGCTAATGTGCAAATTAGCTATTAGCTAACTATTAAATTATCGGTTTTGGATGTTTGTAAACAATTTATTCAAATTCCTCGCACCTAAAAACCCTTTAGTGCTGAAATTATATTGCTTTTAACCTTAATGATTAGTGAAATATTGTAAAAAGTCATAATTTAGCTATACCATTATTGGTTTCAGAGGTTTGTAAATAATTTATTCACATTCCTCGTACCCGAAAACCCTTTAGGACAGAAATAAGATTGCTTGTAGCCCAAAAGGTAAATACAGTAAAAAGTCCTAATTTAGGCTTAACCACTTATGCAAATTATCCTGTAGCTAATAAACGGCTTAAAATTTCAAAACCCGAATGCAAAGTTAACACCCCAGGATAATTGGCTTTCAAATAAAAGAAGTTTATCAAAATCGGTTCAGCCGTTCCTGAGATTCTTTTCAGACGGACGTACGGACATCCACCTTCGACCCCCAAGTACAACAGATAAAACGCCTCGCGAACTTCGCTCAACAATTAATGTTGATTTTTATAGAGCTGTCCCGTTTTCTGAGCAAAAATACAGGGCTCTCCCATGTTTCCTTTTGCCCAAATTAATCTGTTTGGGCAGTTTCACAGCAAGGTGTTTGTCTGGGCGCAGTTACCAGCTAGCGGACACGGAAAATAGTAATTAGAGCTTTCAAGCTTGGAATAATTTATAATTGTGACCGCCCAGTTGCTATTCGGTTCGGAATTAGAATGAAGCGCAAGTATGAATGACGTATCACCCCTAATAATTTGTTGCATTATATCATTGCCAGGGCGCAACCGAAATGACAATTTCCAGCCGAAAAATTCGTTTTAATTTTCCATTTTGCAATATATATAATTGGTGAAATAACTCTAGTTGGAGATAGGTATTCACTTTATCTGCTGTAGTTTAAATTTTCGTAACCCACGGAACCGAAATCCACATTCCATGGTTTATTTTTGGCGATTGTCAAGGTTTATATACTATACTAATGCAGAAAAAATTTACCGGAAACTGAAGGTGAAAAAATGTCGAAACCAGAACCGGAATTTCGATTGCAGCATGATCATTACTGATTAAAGGTCATAATGTTTGTCAACTGAAGGTGTATTACTTTATTTAGTCGAATGTAAAAGTTGTTTTATAGCAAACGATCTCGATATTTAACGCGATTGCCTGTATTGCAACACAATGAATTGGTTCATAAGTTGACAAGCCTTGCCGAAGTAGGTTTGAATTGGAGTTCGAAATTTTTCAAACTTTTTAAAAAATTAATAAAGTACATTTTGGTTGTTGATGCAATGATATTATTGTTTTAATTTATGTCACAATTTCGCAGTAAACCTGATACCAAATTTGTACTGTTTCCGGTTCTTGTTATGTTCCTCTCAATTAATGGGTGTCTTGATCAAAAATATATGAATGTGCTTAGGATTTTCTCCATCTGTTCGGAAATTTTGAATTAATTACATAGAAAATTCAAACGTATAGTTAGAATTGTCGTCCATTAGGTTTTCGATTCCAGTTGGGTGAATACGGCGTTTTAGGTTAAGCTGTAAAATTTTAAATAATTTCATTTGAGTTTTTAGAGTTGGGGTGGCGCTGAAAACGGATTCGCATTGTCGTGTTGTTGCCAACACGCGATTAATGAACTTCGAAGCAGTCAGTCTCAATCAACAATAAATTCGGCAGGCACCTGTCCGGTTGCAAGAAAAGACACTTCGCACATCACTCAGCCCGTACCGTCATGGGCAACCACATTGAATTTTGAGTTTTACGCCAGTGACATGCCAGAAAACAGGGACAACGTATCGAAGAAGGGAAAGTCAATAAAGGTTGGTAATAACAAAAGTGATTTCTGTGTTTTTCGTTTTAGTATTGCATTTTGACAGCTTACGTCCGAATATTACTATACTGTGTTTATATTTACGTTAAGAGGGCACAGCAAGTATGCTTAAAATTAAAATCTCAAACTTCCGGTTCCGATTGATTGTGCAATCGGAATTGGAATCGAATCTCGTTTTTATTCTGAACACTGCAAATTCGGATCGCCATGCGACATACGTATTTGATTTCACGCAGATTGCTTGTTTGTCTCCGTTTGGAGTAAATTAGTTGATTTGCTGCTTTGAAAATAGATGTCATTGGGGTTTCCCTATTGGATGGGGGATGGTTCCAAGCTACATTCGGCCTTTTTTCAACTCCGATCGCGCCTAAGGAAATCTTAGAACTAGTTATGTATTTTGTCAAATTTGCTTAAGGACTCATCTAAATCGGTTCACGCCCTTGAAACTGAAGAGCTGTCAGGCGGAGAAAAGCATCAAGTGATACGTATTGAAAATGTGAACAATGTAAGTTGTTTTGTTGGTGAATTTTTTGAGATTTTTTATTTATACACGAGTGGAAGTTTGTGGGTGCCTTTCACTCAGTTTGAACCTAGGGTAAAGCCTGGTGGCAACGCAAGACTGGTGGGCAATATCCCAAGGTTCACATGTAATAAACTTAGTGCTGCTTTGTTCGGTTTTAGCCATATGTTGTTATCACGCAACATTTTGCATAAACATGTATATCAAAAGTTGTTACGGCTGTAATTTCAAAAAAGTTTTTAGTTGCTGTGCGGCAATATGACTATTTGCTGTGCTGTTTATGCAGACTATGCGTATGTTTTTTTGCGGTAGAATATGGGACGCACACCAGGGAGAGCCCAGCATATGCTATCATCAATATTCTATATACTTTCGAGACATTCACCATTTTATGTTGAGTTTTTGATGACAAGAAGCAGTTTTACACTCATTGTTATAGTTGCCAAAGATAGCTGGTGAAATTATGGATGACTTACTGCGAGCGTATAATGTACCGAAAGAGAAGCAGGTAACTTGCAAATAAATATGAAGCATAAGCTATAAATTTAACCAAGTATATGAATTGATTTCTGGCGTATATTCATCATGAATACTTTGCATCTACAACTTCTCTGAATGAGCTTTCGAACAAAACTTACAGCTGGAAGAAACATTAACTAGTATAGAAGGCTTTACTCGTAAGTTCTTGGCTTGAAATATCTTTCATAGCCATGAATCTCTATTTAGTGCTAATAGGTTTACAACTAGTCCAGTCACCATTGCCGTGAACTGCGAAATGTGAAACAAGATAAATATTGGAATTAATTCAAGATCCTTGCATAAATTAAAAAAGTTTTAATTCAAAAAGCGCTGAGGGTGCAAGAAGTTCAAGCTTACAAGTGCGTTCACACATGCGAATTAAATTTAATAGCATGACACTGGCTTCTCCACAGCTTGAAAATTTCCGCCGGGGGGGCGTTTCCTGGGGGGCAGCTGTTTTTACTGGGGGCAGTTTTCCTGGGGGGGGGGGGGCCCCAGATGATCTGGGGGGTCCTGGGGGCAGGCTTAAAATTTTGCAAACCGACTTTTTGGACCATTTTTTTCATTCTAGACCGTGTTTCCAACTCAAGGTAAGATTACTCATCGCTTAACATGACAAAACTTTCTCGCAAACGCTAATAACAATAATTTTAACTAATATTACGTATATACTGACAACTTAACCAGAAGTTGAAAAAAGCAAAATTATATAAAATATAGATAATCTATAATTGAAACTGTATGCCCTGAAACGGTCTTTATATAATTGTGCTTTTTCAGTTCATTATTGAATTGTATTAGTTACTACGGGTATTTGTAACGCTATTAAAAATTGTGAGTACTCAGTATAATATAAAATCATATTTTGCCGAATGTCCGCCTCCAAAGAATCCAGGTCTTTACGTTTTAACATTAAAAATTTTTGACCTAGAAAAGTCCTGAGGGGGCCCCCAGCAAAAAATTTGCTGGAGGGCGGCCGAAAATTCGCCGGGGGGCCTTTCCTGGGGGCGGCAAAATTTTCGCCGGGGGGAAATGAAAATTTCGAAAAGTGCTGGGGGCCCCCGCCCCCCGCTGTGGAGAAGCCAGTGACGTGCAGTAAATATTTTGGAGCTGCAAGGATTTCAAAGCCGTGTTGTGACCAAACCTACACATGCAAGTGGCACTTGCACATATTTACGGCAAAACTTGCAAGTGTGAATGTAGCTTAAAGCCGCATTCACACGTGCAATTTTTTTCCGCGAGTTCTCGCAGTTGCAGTTTGCTCGCGCAAGCTTTGGATTGGTTATGCAACTGCAATTTGGATGGACAAAATTTGTACCTGCAAACTGCAGTCGCAAATTCTCGCTACAAAAACTTACACGTGCAAGTTGTAGCTGCAAGTTTGATACAAAACATAGCAGTCGCAAATTGCAACTTCAAGCTCTCAATGCAGAAATTTGGCGCGTGTGAATGGAGCTTCAGGCAGATTCTTGATGTTAATTTTGCTAGGACAAATGCTGGATTCTGTTGGTTTTCACTAGAGATGCCCGGGGCCGGGGCTACCATGGTCTTGGCCGAGGCCTAACCGGGCCAGTTTTTATACGGTTTTAAAATGACTTGCTTGATAAACAATCCTATTACGCTCGGTTCTCTTTTCAAAAATATGAAAATCACAACAAATTACTTACACGGTATCTTTTTCTTTCCAGGGTTTGCTGCATACTCTACACAATATATAGATTTCCCACTGTTCGCCACGATATATATGTATGTATTAGGTATATGGTAGTTCATGTTGATAGTTATCTTTGCGTGTTCTAACATGGCCCCAGTTGGTACCGGTCCGGCCTCGGTAAAAATCCTTCCCCTGGGGCAGCTTTAGTTTTTACGTAAAACAGGTATTTGTTCAGGTTAATGAATCGTCATAACGTTGTTTTACCGAAGCCATAGATAGTGAAGTTTTTTCGTTTCAGTTTGAATTATTCAGTCAAATTCGCCTCGCTCAGTGTTTTGGAGACAGTGTCCGTTTATTGCAGGCGATTACGGCACGCTTACAAGCGATGTCTGTGTTGTGTAAGTGAATATGCTGCGAGGGTTTGTCCGGGATTTGGCCTGTCTTTGTTTTTTAGTCTTGGCTTGAAACCAGGATGAAAACTCTAAAACCAAATTGTTTGTTACTGTTTCATGCTCAACGTTCACCATAAAAAAATGACCCATACCGTTAGTCTCGGTCATGGTAGGTTGGATCTCGGTTTTCATCCGAGACCACCTACCCCTGAAGTCTGAAACGAGAACGAGACTGAATTTTGAGTTAACTAAGTATAAAGGGAGGATACAAATATTAAGGTGAAATATAAAAGCAACTGGCAAGCTGGCATTAGTGGCTTTGTAGTTATGTGCAATAGTATTTTAGTTTACGATAAGCCAATGAGCGAAAACGTTACAACAATGCTTTATTCGGGATTCGTTGAAGAATGTGTCGATGTACTTCAAATGACTGAAGTGGAGCTTATTGTACGTGTTGTGTCTTTGAGTTGTATATTATATTTTTCAATCCCTACCTGTGAAACTATCCGTTGTAATTTATATATATAACAACTTTATTTGCGCAACTGGATATCTTCTAATTCGCAGTGGCGAATGAGGATTGGCGTTTTTCGTATATCTAAAACTGGTATTCAATATTTTGTAAGCAAAAGAAAATTCATTCAAATAGATCAAGATGACATCTACTTTGTGGTTTTTGACTTACCTACGCGAAGTGCTGTTATGTTAAACTGCAATTTGTTTCAATTGAATGAATTTTCACTATGCATCTGGGCGTATTGTTACTGGCAATTTTAGCTTTTGCGTTTTCATTCTTTCCCTTTTTTATTTGAGACCATTCAAACAGAAACTCTAAAGTGTCTGACTGCTATTATCGATTTGGAAGAGCGCCGAACGCAAAAGTACGTATTTGTAGTTTGTTTGAAAAAATTGTCTTAGCTAAATTAATGCTTTTATTATAGTATTATAGATGACGAAAAAAATTGACGTGACATATTCGGTTGTAGTATAACAGAATATTCTTATACAAACCAGTTCAGATTTTTAGTCAGGGCTAGAAAGAGCATTTCGTTTTGTTACTTTGATGTTGTGGTGTTTCAGGTTGTCTTCTGTGATCGCTGCTACAAACGCGAGGTCATATCACGGATTTTTACCGACTTTGGCAAGAAATTGTATCGCTAAGATCATTGGTAGGTATTTTAAGTGACTATAGTTTGTTGATTTTTATTTCGCTTCGGTCAATGCTATTTCATTCACATCAGAATGAGGCGTATTTGGCTTTTAATACAAGCTCGCAGTGAAAATGGGAACATGTTGATTTTTCAAAAATTACACATTTCAAAAACGACGAGGTATGTAATGTGATAACTACTGTGCGGTGCCTTAAGCTCCATTCACACTAGCAACTTTTTGCAGCGAGAACAACGTGCTTTCCGACTGGCCAATCGAAATACAGGTGCAAGAAATTCGAGCGCCTAGCAGCTGCGTTCACGCGTGCGAATTAAATTTAATAGCATGAATTCCAGTGTGTAATTTGCAGCTGCAAGAACTTCAAAGCTGTTTTGTGACCAAACTTGCACACGCAAGTTGCACATGCAGGTTTTTGCAGCAAAAACTTTCATGTGTGAATAGGGCTTTAGGCTTGTGAAGTCTAACCGGTGTTCTGCGTATTTAGGGGTTTGGAGTTCCAAAAACTTGCATGTGTGAATAGGGCTTTAGGCTTGTGAAGTCTAACCGGTGTTCTGCGTATTTAGGGATTTGGAGTTCCATATATTTCTATCGTAGGTGTATTTTAGATCCGGTTACAAATGGCGCTGTAGATCACACCTTTGCAGTTGCGCTTTTTTCTCTATTGTATCACATGACAATGCACGAAGAAGGTATTGCTTTACTTTGTTATGTTGCGCACAAAAAATTAGTAACATTAAATTTTTGCAAGGTTAGTTTTTATATTACCATGACACCATGTCGATCAAAAGCAATTTACATTGTATACTTATCAACTTTATTGTAACATGTTTGATTGTTAAAATTCAACCCTACATCGAGTATGAGTTTCGCAGGCATTATTAAGTTTCAGAATTTAAAATTGTGAGGTCAGCTATTAGAGGCAAAATCGCACAAACTGGTATTTAAGTCAATTTTCATAGCAGATTAATATATAATTAAATTGTGTAAGTAGTGTACATTGTTAATGCTTTGATATCGTTGCGTTCAAATTTGTTGTATGGTGGTACTATAGGAGCTCGAGCGCTAGTGTCTAGTGGGTTAACCGAAAGTATGTTAGAAGTGATCTCGGATTACGAAAGCAATCCTGATACGATGACGGTAAGTTAATCTTTAGTGTTTGAAGAAATGCAGTGTAAGCTAAGAATATATCGATGTTTTGAATAGCGTTGTTTTGTTATAGTTAAAACTAGAGTTGGCCCGGTGCCGGGTATTACAAGGTTTGTTACCGGTACGAAACGGGCCCAATAAATACTTTTTGAGAATGCTTTTTGTTTTGTTAAAATAGCGGTTTATTTCTAGGCAAGCGTATTTTTGTTGAAAAAATGAAACGTCGTGTCAAAAGCAAAGTTTTACTGTTGATATACTTTAAGTAAAAATGAATACATGTATAGCCTTTCTAATGTTTATGCATGATAGAAACACCAGAATCAAGATTGTTATTCAGGTTTTCAAGGCGTATCGAGTCATGCAAATAATGCATTAAATATTTGGCCGAGGTCTGGTAAGCCCTGTATCCGGATAACCAGGTAACCGGATATTGGAGGCTTAACTTATAATATCCTCATGTATTCGCTAGGTCAGTATATCCAGTTGGTTAGTATTTTTAAGGCGCTTATATCTATATATGTACCGATACCAAAATTTTTGCCGATGCCGATTACTATTTTGCAAATACGTCGAAGCCGATGCCGATTCCAATTTTAATGCACGATGCTTAGAGAACAGATAAGATACAACTTTAGATCATTATAAATTCGAAGATTTAAACCTTTACAACAATAAAAGCTTATAATTTCATGAGAACGGTTAATAGCATTTAATTTTTTTAATCACAAACGCAAGAGTTAGATGAGTTTCGATGATGAGAACCACTGATATTCTTCCGCAAATGAAATTGAAATCAGTACAATTCACAGTTATGTGCAAAAAGAATCGGCAATGTTTTTGTAGTGCCGGTGCAAATTAATCGGGATATTTCTAGTTTTGTCAATGTATAATACTAAATATTTTCAGTGTGGTTTTTAGATAAGAACCAATTAAATATGTCTCTCGAAACTTTCTACTTACAAATTGGTAGGATACTGGCCAATTAGCATATTAACCATTCCAATTATTGCATTTGGGCATATTGTTAGTAAGTGTGTCCGAGCTTCGCTCAATGCGTGTTGTTCCACTACGCCTGGTTCATATTTATTTGTAACTTTCAGTTTGTCACACGATGCTTACGCGTTGTCGATTTGATTACCAATCATGATTTGACAGCATTCTCGTCGCTAAACGGCATCGCGGTTATTGTGGGAAGATTAAGTCGTGAAATTGCTCTGTGTCGTGTCGCCGAACCGTATGAGATTGTGTTGCCAACAACACCGTCGCCGCCACAGCTAGATCCGACTACAACATCACAGACAGGCTCACAGCCGGATACAGCGCCAGCGACGACTGGAGAGTTGTCCCTAGACGCTTTAGCTGAGTCTGGCCAGTCGGTGAGGGCAACTATGGTGGTGTCTGCGACTGAACCGAGCAGAACAAACGATGTTAATCTAGAATTGTCTGTCGCTCCAGTACCTGCGGCTGGTGTAGGGGAAGTTAGTACGCAAAGAAGCACAGGTGAAACGGCAATGGATGTCGATGTGCCGCCTGGAGACCGTGTTGAGAACGTGTCTCGTGGCAGCGCCTGTCCGGAAATGAAGCAGAAAGTGGACAACAATGCAAGCGTTGGTGTTGCAGCGAAAGCACCAGTGAAGAAACCGACCAAAGGTATATGTGCAACTATACCGCAAGGTAGCAACTAGCAAGACCTGTAAAGGGTCGGTGTTCTAAGCTTGTTGCTTAATTGGTTTAATGATAATTTCTCGGATTGAAAAAGAACTTCAGGTTTTGATTTGTTATGGTGAATGTGGTGAACTACAAGGTTAAACTCCTTGAAAAGTTGACCACATTAGCGACGTGTTCCGTTAATGTTTCAGGTGTGGTCTGTGAACCGCAGCGTGCTGCGCTCATCAAATCGCTGTTGAATTTTTTGAAGAAAGCATTTCCTGATAGTCATTTTGCGGACATGATTCGAAATAGTAAGTAGTTACTTATGTTGTGGGGATTGCGCATGAGCGGTTTGCGGAGCGTAAGTTTTAGGACAAAACTTAACTACACAGCTTTTTGTGACAGGTTTGAGATTGTTGCAGCGCCCGTTTATTTATTCTGTGGCTGTTTCAGTTTTCGATGGACCGTTGACGTGTCACGTTCGACATATAATTAGTAATCCAGATTACTACGGTTCATCTCTTTTCTTATTGGGTAAGTTGTAACCTTTTTCTTGGTTAGGCAAGTAGGGTTTTTGAATAGTTGATATACATTTTCAAATGGCAGCTGCAAGTTCTCGCTGTGTAAACTTGCACGTATGAATAGGGCTAAAAACGTAAATTGCTAATAATTCAAACAATTTTATGTTTGTTATAATTTTATTTCTGCAAGGCTTGTAGTATGAGTTTTGTCTTCAGTGATGACGTTCACATACCTAAAAAGTTGTACAATGTTGTTATTTGGATTCTTTTGATTTCAGCTTTGACTATAGTCAATTTATACATATTTCAATGGCCGTCAGAGTTGTCTGTGCTTCAAGATAAAGGCCTTACCGATGTGATAATGTATGCACTTCTGGTTAAAAGTGTAAGTATATTAATTTGTTTTCTTTCATGTTTTAGATAATTATAAAATTCAAGGCGTGTTTTTTCACAAACTTTTTTGCATTTGTTATTTTGGAAACGTGCGCGAAAATAAGAATGGTCAAGTGTTAAATACTGCGTAGTGCAAAATGTAACAACACGCATTATATTTTGGCCGCACTTACCCAGCTTTGGGAGTGTGTTTCGACGTCATTAACAATGCACATAACAGTTGAAAACAGTGTCAGCTTAACCCTTTTAAATATTGTCGGAGCAGTTTTGAACTGTAAGATACCATATTATTTGCATCGCTTGCATAAATTTACCCCACGCAAATGGTGGGCGATTGGCTATAACACAATGCGTGATAAGTACATTTTTTTGTACACTCAATATACCTAATTGCATACTCTTATCAGAATGATTACTGCTTTTGGTTTTACTTGCTGTAACTTATTTTAAATTGTGTTGGAATATATCGGTTTTTTAATTGTTGAAGGTACCGGCGACACGTGAAGTGCTATCGCAGTTGCCAAATGTATTCTCGGCTCTATGCCTCAACCAACGCGGTTTGGATGCCTTTGTGGCGTATCGACCTTTTGAACGGTTGTTCAAAGTACTTCATTCGCCCGAATATTTGCCTGCGATGAAACGAAAGCGGACAACGGACTTGTCAGGTATTCAGTTATAGGTGTGGGTGTAGCAATGTCGATAGATATTTTCTAATGTAAAGTGAAAGATGAAAGGATATTAAACCGTCGCTACAATATGCGACTTTTCGAGCTGCAATTAGACAATCATTTTTTAAAAAAGTTTTAACGTTTCACCCTATTGGCAGACCTAAAGAAAAAAGGCATGCTGTGTTTGTCTTCATAATTGTGACATCATGTACAGTAATCAAGGCTAATTCACTCGAGTCAACCTCATATTTTAAAGTATTCGACGTATGTATTTGTAGAAATTGACGGACAGAATAATCAGGCAATCGAGAACTTAGACATTTATCACATTGTTCGCATTTGATTGCTCCTATTTGTTAGGCCAGCTTGACATTTGTAGCTTACACACATTTGAGAATACGGTCAATAGAGCAAGTTTCCGTTGCGGAATTCTGCTTTGTTTCAGTTAGACGTTTTTGTTGGATATTTTAGGGTACGTTATAACCGGTGATACTGCAACAACATTAGGCAATGCTATTGACGAATTAATGCGGCATCAACCAACACTCAAAACAGCAACAATGACCGCTGTAGTGTCGCTTGTTGAAAAGCTTTGTTCACTTGGTTCGGATCCACAATATGAATGTGTTACGTCCGCGAGTTCATCAGCTTTAACATCGTCATCGTCGTCTAATAGCTCTTCTAAAGGTGCGTTCGAAAAACTTATCGCGTATCGACGACAGCAGCGGCGACAGCATCATCAACAACAGAGGCAACAACAAAGGCAACATCAGCAACTAACTCTAGCGGAATCACTCAGTCAGGGAGGGTTGTTACTACAGGGGCCTGCTTTAAGGGATGTAACGTCTGCTTCAGAGTCGCCGATGCCGGCATCTGAACGCAGCGACGGCTTGTCACCGACGTCGGGACCTGCTCCGACCAACCATGAGACATGTGGTGATAACCGAGGTGGTGATCAAGCAACAGTAGCAGCAGGTTCAGCGAATGACGACGCTGAACCGATGGAACAAGACTCGATAGCAAGTCATAGTAGAAGCCACGATAGCAATACGAATGGTGTGGTTGGTGGTGATGGTTATGACGCAGGGGGCGCAGGCGGCAGAGGTGGAGAACGATGTGAGCGAGAACGAGAACAAAACCGACAAGAAGACGTCGATGACGATGACGGTGAAGAAGAGGATGAAGTAGAAGACTACGAATACGATGTCTACGCGCGACTATGTGGCGATGCCGGCGGCGGCGAAGACGAAGATTTAAGCCGTGGGACAGTCGGAACGATTGACGATGAAGACGACGACGTCGACGAAGAAGAAGACGATGAGTTTTCGAGCGGCGGCGGTGGTATCGGTGGTGTTCCACCAAGCTCATCGTCAGCGTCGTTGAGCGCTGTTAGTGATCAGCCGGCAAATACTCAACCGTCCTTGTCTACGTCGTTGTTGTCAGCTTCGTCGTCAGTGGCGGCGTCGCTACAGCTGGCTGGAGAGCCGATTGCAGCGATCGCTACTGAAACGCCCGCGACAACGGATGGAGGGTTTGATGGTGAATCTATTACTGTGAAGGCGGCGAGAACAACGTCTGACAGACGGCATGCTGGACAGTCGGATCGGAGCAGTAATAGCGAACAAGTTGGAAAGTAAGCAATTCCTTTGTATCGAAAACTAATTAACTGCTTGAGAAACTGCAGTTTTCTACAGATAGCGCGTTATGTATTTTAGTCGGAAATTTTTCCTAAGAGTTACTCGCGAAGCGAGTTATGTTTTGTGGCGGGAGGTCGAAACGTGTATATGCGTCGGGCAGAATCTCAAGCGTCGCTGAAATTACCAACAATGTAATTTGCTTAATTAAAGATTAAGCCTGTGATCTGATTTTAGTACTAAAGGATTTTGGTGCGCGAAATTTAAAATAAAGGTTTTGTGAAATCGCAATTAAACGTTTATCTCTAAAACTAGAGATGATTTTATTTCAGGACTATAGGGTTTTTGGTTGAGAGAAAACTGAATAAATTGGTTACAATCCTCGAAAACAGTTCAGCTAATTAGCATATTAGCTATGCTAACTATGGCACTAGAGATTGGGAATTGTCATTTTTATAAGCGTTTGTGCGCTGTTGGCTTGACGGTTGTCGGGCGCGATGTCCCTCATAACTTTGTATAATTCTTAATTAGTAGGATACTTGCTATTAGCATATTATCTATTCTCATTATTGCATTGGAGCATATTATCAGTAAGCAGGTCCGTGCTTTGCTGAATAAGTGTAGTTCAACTGTTTAACGCTGTTTTTTTTTCAGACGCTTGCCAAATGGAAAGATTGCTGTCCCGCTGCTTGATTACATTCATAATTCGGTTAGTATAACTCAGAATCTTTGATTTGTTGAGAATATGTGCGTAATACTGTTTTCTGCAACTGTGTGAAATTTGTGTGTGAAATAATGAGGAAATAACAAAGAAACCGGTAACCGAACTTAATTGAATTCAAGCTTCTATATGTAACAAATTTTGTTTTCAACTAACTTAGCTAATAGTATTATAACGTAGACAATAAAAAAGCGAAAGAAGGAACAAAAATATGAATAAAGTTTTGTATGTAAGAGGTGTTGGTAGTTCTCAGGGGCGTAGCCAGGGTGCTTCAGAGGTCAACTCCTTTTTGATATTGCAGTGTGGAACACACTAGCCCAGCTTTCTCAAAATTTCTGGCTACGTACGCCCTTAGTTGCTTTTAATTTCAGATGAAATTTGTTGAAGCGATAATGAGCCATTCGGGTCAGGACGGACACGGGCGTGCGTTTATCGATCTGGGCGGATTAGATCCATTGCTACGCATCGTTGCATTACCAAATCTTCCTGCGGAATTTAGTACTTCAAAAGCTTGTGAATCGCTTTGCACCGTCGTCAAATATGTTATGGTGAGAGTTGATATTGTTTGAATGCAGGTTATTTGATGCGTCACATTCAAATATTTTTTTAAATTCCGCGGTGGTACGAAATTTTGCCCCCCCAATCAAATAATGACCTCTGTGCAAATTTTTACTTGAAAATATGTTCCCCGGCCCACTTTTCATTAGAAAATTTGCACCGGGGCAAGTTTTCGTACAAACGAGTTTATGAAAATGTGTCCCCTTGATAGAAATATGCCCTGCGGGCACATTTTTTTAAAAGAAAAATTGTTTCGCTGACGCAGTCTCTTTCGTATCATTGAGATTTTGCATAAACACTTAATATAAATGCCAAGAAAAAAAAAGGTCGGGAATCTTTTTGACGGAAGAAATCATTATCGCCGCCCAAATCGACATGAATGAAAGATTGAGATTTCTGCTGCATTCGTTTTAGTTGTAGCCTTTGTTCTTCCAAATTGCGGATTAGGGGTCGAGTAGTTGCTGTTGTCTGTTAAATTCCACTTTAAAAGTGGTAAACATTTGAATTAGCACGAAGCGTTTTATGTTTTGTACTCTGGGGTCGGAAGGTGGATGTCCGTCCGTCCGTCTAAAAAGAATCTCAGGAACGGCTGAACCGATTTTGATAAACTTTTTTTGTTTGAAAGCCAATGATCCTTGAGTGTTAACCTCGCATTGGGGAAGATTTTAAACTATGCTTATATGCAAATTATCTATCAGCGAACTACTCAATTATCGGTTTTAGACGTTTGTAAACAATTTATTTAGTTTCCTCGCGCCCAAAAACGTTCAGTAAACCCTAATGATTATTGAAATAATTTAAAAAGTCCTAATGTTGTCTTGTCAATTAAGCTAATATGCAAATTAGCTATTAGGTAAGTATTCAATTATCGGTTTTGGAGGTTTGTAAACAATCTATTCAGATTCCTCGCACTCAAAAACCCTTTATTGCTGAAATTAGATTGCAGGTAACCCTAATAATTAGTGAAATATTGTAAAAAGTCCTAATTTAGCTATTCAATTATTGGTTTCAGAGGTTTGTAAATAACTTATTCACATTCCTCGTACCCGAAAAATTTTTAGGGCAGAAATAAGATTGCTTGTAGCCCAATAGTGAAATACAGTAAAAAGTCCTAATGTAGGCGTAACCACTTATGCAAATTATCCGGTAGCTAATAAGCGGCTTAAAATTTTAAAACTCCAATGCGAGGTTAACACCCTAGGATAATAAGCTTTCAAACGAAAAACTTTATCAAAATCGGTTCAGTTGTTCCTGAGATTCTTTTCGGACAAACAGACGGACGGACATCCACCTTTCGACAGTCTCGCAGTTTCGCTTCGCTCAAAAAGGGGGGCAAAGTTTAATAAAGTCTGGAAATTTACAAAGGGATGCACTTTTTCATTAGGTCCCGGGGCACATTTTTATATAGAAATTTGCCTGAAGTTTCAATTTTCGTGAAGCAAATTTTTTCATGGCACTCTGCACAGTGCATTTCAGGCGTTAACAAATGAACGCAAAATTATCAAGAGTCTACTGTCAGCGTTAAAGGACGGACCGCTAGCAAGCCTTGAAAATGCGTTTCAATTAAGTTCAAGCGATGGGGTTGCGCATCGGCCAGCGTCGTTGAATTTAAATCGTTCAGTATTGTTGGATGACCTGGCTGGTCAAGCTCCAATTTTACGCATCGAAGGATCACAGACCTCACCTGGTAACGCAGATGCGCCGACGCTAAGTTTGAACTCTAACGAAAGCTCAAACCATCGCCATAGAAGAACGACATCCTCTGCGTCAATATTTCGTGATTGGTACCCGGTGCATACTGCTCTCCGTGATACGTACGCATATTTGTTGCTGTTGAAAAATGTCAGTTCTGTTTCGTCAAAATATTTATCGGTACGTGAGTTTTGATCGTTTGTTTGAGACTATTGGACTTTTAGAAAACTTGCCGAGAATGGCTTACGCGAATTTTCATCTATTTCATCAAAAAGTTTTGCGAAAACGCCTCAGAAATAGTTTATTAAAAAATTGAACTAATTGCAAAAACACACATTTTGAAATAATAATTTTTCCAAAACAAAGTTTCCAATATTTAAATGATTATGAATAATTAGCCACAAAACCGTAACAAAGTCAGTTCCGGCATCTTTTAATTCAGGAACAGGAATTGAATTTTAGTACGCTACCTGTGTTAATAGGCTAAAACAGAATGCGATCGAACATGATGGGATGACGTAATAAATCTGGTTTTGTTTATGCATTACATACATCTCAGGGTGCAACCGGAATTACAATTTAACGGTAACGCAACAACCCAAAATGAAAATACATGCCGCCGAAAAATTCATTTTAATTTTATTTTTTTAATTATTGGTGAAATAACCCTAGTTGGAGATAGGTATTTACTTCACCTGCTGTATTTAACGCTTTCCTAATCCACGGAAGCGAAATCTACCTTCGATGGTTTATTTTCGGCTTAATTTCCATCGACCAAATTTTAATACGGGAATTTTTTTTGTTCCGGTAAAAATTACCGGAACCGGAACGGAAGGCGAAAAAATGTCGGAATCGGAATTCCGGTTGCACCATGATACGTGTCATACATTGTGGTTGAAGGGTGAATTCAAATCAACGATTGTGTCAAGCTGGTGGTGTGACGGTGGTGTTACTGTGCTGGAGCGTTTGCATCGGCTTTACGAGCGTCTTGTTTGTGAGTCGGCAACAATCACTGCAGTAGCAAATACGGCAGCATCAACAGCTATGGCTGGTGGTGCTACAGCTGCATCGTTGTGTAGTTGTGTGTCGTTTGCTCAAAATAATAGTAATAATAATGATAATAATAATAATAATAATAATAATAAAAATAATAATAATAATAATAATAATAATAATAATAGCACAGTTGACAGTGCTGTTGTCAGCTCTGGCTGTATGGTTCATGGAGGCAATAGCGCTAGCGGTAGTGAAATGATCAGTGATCAACACGCACAACTGCTTGCAGCAGCGATTGATTTAATCGCTGCCAGTAGTGGTGGCAGCAACATTGGTGTTACTGTTGCAAGTACCGGTAGCGCGATTTCGCAAAAGTTAACGCTTGCAACAACGGCAACATCGAAAACTCGACACCGCAATGAATCAGCAAACGCATCATGTATCCATTCTGGATCATCGGAAGTGGTGGTCGCTATGGATACTTCGGCTGAAGAGTGGCGGCAGCGGGTGAGTAGCGGGCTTAAAGCTGAGACAACCGACGGACGGTCAAGGGACCGGTCGCAGGTGGCTAATGGGCCATCATCGCTACACTATTCAAAAATTCCAGGGGCACAAGCATCTGAATATCGCACCAGCAATGCTGTACAGACACCGGCTACTGCGATATCAGAAGCTGTAGCAAAGATTGTGGCGCCAACTGACCCAGTAGTGCTATCAAAGGCAGTTGCGACGCTCACCAAACCACTTCTGTCAATCTCGGCAAAAATTGGCCGTGGGATAACTGATATTTTTTCCATTATGACACAGCTGTGTATTGGATCGTTCGCAGCCCGGAATACTGCGATGGTACACCCGCCTTTGCCGATGGGTGTCTTACTCGCTGAAAAAATTGGCCGACTGTGGGCAGACGCACTGCGGTGGTGGCCTCCAAAGACGAAGCTGGCGACAGCTCCACAAGATTGCGGCCGGAAAGGTGGTAAAACACCTCACGCAGCCCCAACAGGGGTAGACGGTTTGTCTGATTTGGCTACAGAGTCACAGCAACAGTGCTCAGAACGGTTGATGCTAACGTATCGCACAAGTTTGTTGCATTTCATTTTGCCACAACTGTTCACCGATCGGAAGGAATATCACTACCGCAATGCAGCTGCGCGACAACAAGCGGCAGCGTCGACTGCACGCAAGCACGCGTTTCATTTGATGCTGGATGTATTTTTTCGGTCTGGGGCGCAAGACTCCGCACTGGGTATGCTTGCTGGTACGCTCACGTCGTTAACTGGGACGAAAAATTTAGAAGAAGCGCTAATGGTTGAAACGTTACCAGGTACGTAACAGTTATCCGGCTAAGATTTCGTCGGCATCCTGTTTCGACGAAAATCAATATCCAATTCTTGTATTATACAATGTCAGATATTTGACGCTGATGCTATACTTTTTATCCAGCTTCGAGTCGCTGTGACGAAATTATTATTTTCGAACTAAATTGATAGGAACACGATGCTACCGAAATCTACGTTAAACGAATGGATTTTAACAACATTGACCTATTTGTTCATATACCTGCGCTAATGCGTTTGTGTTTTTTCTTATTCCAGACGGAGCGTTAGAATTTGTCGAGTCGTGGTTGTATTTTGTGGAGCTGTTGGTCAATTCAAACTGTATAACCGAGTCTCCGCATCAGTATTTGCGTTCAGGATCGGATTTGATGTTTATTCCAAGTGCTTATCTCAGAGCAACACATCAGGTTTGATGTTTAATAGTTTCATCAAGGCCTGAGCCAAATTTAAACAGACCAGAAGTTTGGTTTCTGAAAAATTTTGTTACCGAATTATTACTTTCTGAAATTTTGCAAAAACGAACAACTCATTTAGTTAAAAATCTTTGTTGTTTGAAAACATTCCAAAATGACAGGGTATGCATATTTGTGGTAGAAATTATTAATGGCCTAGCTGTTAACTAGAACATGGCTTAGTAATATTGAAAATTTTAAACTTAGGGGCTACTTTTGAAACTTGGTTTAGCTGCCTTCACATGGATATGTACAAGACATATAAAACAGATTTTGTTATTTCTTGACGGATTGGATTGTTGACATAAGTAATTCGGCTTGCTAACCGTTAATATCTGCAGATTTTGTTGGTTTTATATTTAGGCTGTGTTCGAGGTAATTACAAAGCTTTGGAATAAACCGCTGCTTCGTCGCGAGCGCCGCATCTCGGAGTACATTCTATGCATTCTTTGTCACTTGCTCAGATCAGAAGTGTTACTTCGGGTTGGTAGTCATTGATTTAGTATTATTTGCCCTTATTTGCTGCAAAAACCATTGTGTTGCACTTACCTTTAACTCGAACATGTAATATTTTGATTTGTAATTTATAGTCATCAAATTAGATGTTCTGGGTCACTTTCTGATAATTGGCGATAACGGATGGGTTTCTAAAATCTTAAGTCGTTACTTAAGTTTTTCAGTTGAGTTCGGTAGGTTTCTTAATGCGTTTCGGTTGTTTCTGCATCCGTTTTAGACGCCAAAATTTTACCTATAGCTCAAACTGGGTGTTCAGTTTTTCGTTGACAAAGGACGAAGAATTGAACGACGTGTAACGAAAAAAATGAACGTCACGTTTTTATCCAATATTTCGTAACGGTGATGGCTTGGTGCATTTTCCTCAACTTTCATAATGAATATATACCTCTTGATTATATGTATATATCAGGGTGTAACCAAGATTCCGGTTCCGCATCCAGCAAGTTTTGACCTTTCGGATTCCGGTATTAAATTTTGATCAGTGGAAATTAAAATATTTTAGTAAAAATGACGATAAAAATTAAGTAGATTTCATTCTTATAGTAAAAAACCTTGACAATCGCAAAAAATTAACCGTCTAAGGTAGATTGCGCTTTCGTGGATTATGAAAATAGAAAATACAACAGATAAAGTGAACACCTATCTCCTACTAAAGGTTATTTCGCCAATAATATTGCAAAAAAGAAAATTAAAATGAATTTTTCGGTGGCATGTTTTTTATGTTCTGGTTCCGTTTCCGGTAATGTTTTCAAATTCCAGTTCGGGTAAATTGTAATTCCGGTTGCATCGTGGCAACAAAAGTTCTCGGCAAATTAGCTCAAATCGTGGAGTGCGTGCTATCCTGGCTGAAACGTTAGATCTACGCCGAGCCGCATTCATTCAGCTAGTTAAGTGTTAACCTAACTTAAGCACAATTTTAGAGAGCGAAACTTGTTTGGTTACTAAGTATTTGCTTAGCAATAACTTAAGTTTGATCAACCAATATTGCAGAACAAAACTAGAAAATCTAAAAGTGGTAGCGGTGCGAAGCGAAAAGAACCAGTCGAACGCTCGAATGTTGAAGAACAAATCGACCACGGGCAATTGGATCAGGTGGTTTATTTTAAATAATGCCAAACTGTAGGTAGGGTAGCCGCATCACAATGTTTTTCTGTGTCGTATACGTCTTGTGTATTTTTGAACCAACGAATACAACACTTTACGCACTGATTTCGGTCCAAAACACTTTTTCAAATTTCCGAAAGTGTGAAACACCTAAGCCAACCAGAAAGTAGTGGGGAGGCTAATATTAGTTTTCAATTTGTCAATGGAGTACCGTGAAAGTTACTACTAAATTGACCGGAATTGGAATGTGCTATTCAATACGCCGAGGAGTTACGGAAAATTTCATTTTCCTGCACTTTGTTTACGTTTTATCTGCATTTTATCAATCATACAACTAACATAAATAATAAACCCTGAAACTAGCATTTTATCTTGTATGCTCGGGAGTTTATTGAGCAACTGGTGGAATACCATGTACTGCACAAGTCGGAAAAAGGTAAAGTAATACTTTATTTTTGTATATTGTTTTATTTGTAGCTTTTGGCAATGGGATTCAGTCGTGAATTGGCTATCGACGCTTTGCTTCAAGCTCCAAGTCTCGCTGCTGCAACTGATTATTTGATTACTCGTCAAGCATTGCCGTGGGGGGCGTCGTTATCGCAACGAGGACTTACAGTAAGTTATTCACCTATTTTGCGTTGTCAGAGATGCGTGGTCTCGGTTAAACGCCGAAGCTAAAACTAAAAACCAAGACTGTCGTATAATGACAACACACTGAAAGCCAAGACCGATACAAAGAATCAGAGAACGAGGAAAAAGTTTTGGTCTCGATTATTTTTTGTTCGTAACCGAAAGCGTTAGATGGGTTTCGGCCTATCAGCAATTTAGCGCCAGTTTTCATCTGAAAGAGACTATTAAATATAGTTTCAGATTTACTTGGTTATTCCGTTTACAAATTCTGGCGGTTGATGGACCTACTTTTTGAAATTTTCATTTTCCCCCGGCGAAAATTTTGGCGCCCCCAGGAAGGCCCCCGGCGAATTTTCGGCCGCACTCCCAGCAAAATGCCCCCCAGCAAATTTTTTTGCTGGGGGGCGTTTCAGGGCATACAGCATTCGAAAGTATCTTGCAGCAGCAAGTTCAACCCGCCTGAGCCTTATGATAAATTGAAGCTGTGACTAATATACAAAATATATATCAATCACAGTTTCAATTATAGTTTATCTATATTTTATATAATTGTGCTTCTTTCAACTTCTGGTTAAGTTTTCAGTATATACGTAATATTAGTTAAAATTATTATTAGCGTTTGCGAGAAATTTTTGGCATGTTGAGCGATGAGTAATCTTACGTTGAGTTGGAAACACGCTCTAGAATGAAAAAAATGGTCCAAAAAGTCGGTTTGCAAAATTTTAAGCCTGCCCCCAGGACCCCCCCCCCCCAGATCATCTGGGGACCCCCCAGGAAAACTGCCCCCAGCAAAATCAGCTGCCCGCCCCAGGAAACTCCTGGGAGGCCCCCCAGGAAACGCCCCCCGGCGGAAATTAATTTTCAAGCTGTGGAGAAGCCAGTCTGGTTACGTTTGCGTATATTTAAAGTCTTCGTGCACCCTACGTAAGGGTGGCGCTCTACCTGTTGTGCGGTGCTGTCCGTCATCATATGGTATCGTACGTGAATAATTCGCGTACTACACCTCAAGGTGACGGACCGCGTCGGCCGTCATCAAAAGTATAGCGCTACCCTAAGAGGTGGCGGCCAGATTTTACTTTTTTGAAGATTTTTCGTTGTGCTTTGGTCATTAGAGGTAGTGAAATACTAACCATAAAATATCTAAACAGTTGAATATTTTTGACATTAGCTGTTATCTCAATTATGTGTATGTATTGCAGGGTACAAATTCTGATTGCTGTTTATTTTCCGTTCCGATTCTGGTATAACCCAAGATCCGTTTGGCACCCTGGTATAACGGCTTATATTTATTTAGTCAAGTGGAATGGAATCGAGCATGGCAAGCGGACTGTTTATGGATGAAGATGAAGCGATTCAGCAAGCTATTGCAATGTCTTTAGGAGCGTCTGAGTCAACAACATCGGCAACGGCCTCGGCAACTCGTAGTGCTGCTAGCGGTAGTGCAGCTGAGACTGGTGCTAGTTCAATGGCGAATAACGTCAGCGGCAGTGCTGAGGTAAGCAGCGCCTAGACTGTATTTAAAAAACGGAAAAGTTCGAAGCGTAAGCTGATGATGACTGGGGGCAATGGCGGATCCATGGGGGGCACCCCGGCCGTGCCCCCCCCCCCGACAGCTTCTCAACAAAAATTATATAGAGTGTCAATTGCTGTTCTACGCTGTTCCGAAATTAGCAGGCAGTTGTAACTCATTCAAAAACAGAAACAGATGTTGCTGAAGCTGACTGGATTTTCCTTTTTCAAAATTAAATTTGCTTCTGAATCCGAGCCTTTTGAGCATATGTTGCCACCCTGTTGTTTAGATATAAATTGCGTTGATGCGTTATTTTTATTTATGATTATCTCAATTGAACGAACGAAAAGAAGTCAATATTATGGCAATAGATGGTGGTTTGTGTGTGGGTCAAAAATAAGTTTAACTATGAAATTTTGCCCCCCCCCATTGTGAGATCCTGGATCCGCCACTGACTGGGGGGGACAAGCCCAAACTATCTGGATAAAATCGAAATTGAGGAGTGAGAGTAAATGAAATGTTTGTAGAGTAAAGTTCGTGGTTTGCGTCGTTTCATCCACTAGGCAAACTATAGTTTGTTTGCGATTTTTGCAAAATTTATATAATTTTTTGAGATTTTTATTTACTGTCTCGATTAACATTAAGTAACATGTTTTGAAAATAGGGACTTGTTTTACAGGTTTCAAATTCTACAAACACCAGCTGCAAAAATGACGAATCTACTACAGGCAACACGGCGCCTGCGGTTATCAGCTACGCACCAACAATTGAAATGGCAGACGCCGAGGGCATCAGCGAAGACCATTTAAGCGGTTGGCTTGATACCGAATTAACGCCTGGAGTGATGGCGTTAATCGATGAGCAACCGCAAACGGTGTATCGTGTTGCTGATGTCATTTCACTTGCTGCTAAACGGCCCAAGGCTGGCGTGGCTGCCAGTGAAAGTGACTCCAACATCGATTCTGTAGTGACGTCGGGAACGCCTACACAGCTGTTGCCGCCACCGGATGTGATTGGGCTCGCTAATCGTAGTTCAGGTAGTGACGACGCAAAGCGAACAACGAACGATGGAAGTAATTCAGATGCGAAGCTTACCGAGACATGCTCCAGTTCGTGGCGGACAGCGTACATTGCTAATTTAGCGATTGAGGTATATAAGTGTAGGGGTCGATGAGTGAAAAATTATTTGTGTATGTGTTATATTTTGCATTGAATGAGCACCTATAACAAATAAGTGCATTGTTTAGATTTTACCCAGGCGACCCACAATTGCCACTGCCTACAGAACTCGTTGAACCATAGTTAAGTACCCTCAAGCATAACATTTCACTGTATATTGGTTTCAGATCACTTTTACTAAGCAATCTAATTTTAATTCTAAGGGGTTCGTGAGGGCGAGGAATCTGAATAATTTGTTTACAAATCTCTAAAACGGATAATTGATAGGTTAGCAAATTGCTAATTTGCATATTAGCTTAATTTAGTACCTAAATTAAAGCTTTTTAAATTATTTCAGAGAATATTTGGGTTACTGAAGGGTAACCATCCGGAAGCGATAAATGAGTAGTTATCTAATATCTAATTTGCATATTCGCTTAATTGCTTAAGTGTGTTCATGCTTCGCTCAGTACATCTAGTCCCACTACGACTGGTCGAATGAGTTTCATCTGAAAAAACTTACCAATTTGAAAAGTCATCAAAAACATTTCGGCTCCTGGGTTTCCTTACAACTGTGGTTGCATCCTGGTCATTGAAACGTGTGCCAAAAACTATAATGCTGTTATCATTATATTTTGCATCATTACAGTCAAGTAACCATGTTCGCGAATTGTGTGAATTGTTCAGTAATACTCATTGTGGCCAAAAGACAACGCTCAAAATTGCGCAACAATTAGTTACATCACAAACTGCGTCTCGGCTGGCGTCGCGGCTGCATTTGTATGATTTATTTTTTGCGGTAAGTGTGTAGGATTTGATTTTTTTCGCAAAATTTTCTGAAGCTGTAGCTTGTAAGTTAAAAGGTTCGCGTTTCGAAACTAGTCTTTTTAAGTTCTGAAGGTACAAGTGTAATTTTTATTTGGTTGTGGACGCTATATGAGAATTTGGACATAAATTTGATTTTACTTGTCGAATTTTTTGTTTCATTTCACAAATGTTAGAATAATCTAATGAAAATATAAAAAAGTATCGGTGTATATACAAGTTATATAAATGGATACTGTCTATGACATGATGACTGTGAACCGCTAAATGTTTTATACTATGAAATCGGGTTCGTTTACCGAATCCATTTAAATTTCCGTTTCTGTCTTTTTCTTTTAAAAATTTACGTTTTGGTTAAATTTTTAAAAAAGCCTGTTTTAGGAAATGCGCGATATTTGTGTATCGGCAGCTTTTGAGCATAAATTGGTGTCGTATGCGATCGAGTTACTGGACTGCGCTAGCGAATGTCTCTCGGAAGGAAAATTCAAACTGTCATCACCGAGGTATAAAATTTTTTAGTTTCTTAAAGATGTGCCGATATATCGGTATTCGTTATAATTATGAAAATATATGTTTTATTTTGTGTCTAAAAATTATTTTAATAGTCGCTCGCTGTTAGGTTGTAAATATTTGCATTTCTAATGATGTAATTTAGCACGGTTATTAGCGGAACGAAAAGCGTTTTGTGTTTTGTGCTCGGGAACGAAGGTGGATGTCCGTCCGTTCGTCCGCCTGTCCGTCTGAAAAGAATTACAGGAACCGCTTTATAAGCAATCTAATTTCAGTGCTAAAGGGTTTTGGGGTACGACAAATCTGAATAAAATGTTTAATACACCTCCGAAACCGATAAATTGAACTGCTAGCTAATAGCTGATTTGAATATTAGCTTAACTAATAAGAGTAAATTAGAACTTTTTAAGTTATTTCACTGATTATTAGGGCTACTGAATGATTTTTGATCGCCAACGATTGGAATAAATTGTTTATAAACCGTCACGACCGACAATTAAATAGTTAACTAATAGCTATTTTGCATATTAGCTTATCTGATAAGCGTCAATTAAGATTTTTGAAATATTTCACTGATTATTACGGTGACAAGCAATCATCTGTACTAAAGGGGTTTCGGGTGCGAGAAGTCTGATTAAATCGTTTATAATTCTTCAAAACCAATCAACGAATAGTTAGCTAATATTTAATTTGCATTAGATTAATTGGAAAGTAATTGTGTCCAACTAACCATTTGTGCTTCATAAGTTAGGAATGTTTAGCTGGACTGATTAAAAAAATAAGTATATCCGAGTTTGCTCAACGCATGTAGTTCTACTACGACTGCTGTTAATGGTTATTTATGCAGCACCCGCATCTTCAAAATATTTTGGTATTGTGCCTTGTGGGATTAGGACCATTCGTCTATTCTTTGTAGCATTTTTTTTGTAAAGTGTGATAAGGTTGTCATTTCAAAGCTGTCATGTAAAGAGAAATTAGGTAACTTCAGACTTAATAGCGCAGTAGTTGTCTGCTCGTAATTATTGCGGAACTATGAAACTATTACACAGAAAAATTTTACATTTGTTGAATCCTCGACTTCTTGGTCTCGTTTCCAAATTACCGAGGCTCAAAAACGCGAGACCAAGACCGGCCAAATACAGGGACTTGCCGAGACCGGCATTGCCATTTTGTGTAATAGCAGTTATTGCAGTTATTTATAGCAATTTTGTAGGTGGCTTAGTCCGCTGTTGCTTTTCCTGGACTTATACGAAAGCAGCACTGTTTCTTCGCGGTGGGACGCAACCAAACAATGGGTAAGTAGTCAGATTGTCCGGGTACAGTTGGGTGTTGAAAATGCAAACTGGGTCTTAACGCCAGGGTAGCTGGCAACAATCGTGTTGTTCCAGTATTTCCGTAAAATGGATTTATTTGAAGCATTTAGGTTTGCTGTTGGGCAGCACAGTGTTTGTTGTTGCAATAGTCTGTTTTTCGATTGGAAATCTTACCGAACCATATACCAACATATTGTTAGTTTTTGGTTATAAATCTTGTGGATAGCGATAAGAATAATCACATTGAAACTGTAACTTTTTTCATGTAGGCAAACAGAATTTTAAGTCGAATATTATCGCTGAGTCTTTGGCGCAATATTCCATGTGATAATCTTATGTAATTTGTTTTAAAACATAGTCTCCAAAGCGTCAGTGTGTACCTAAGGGTGGCGGTTTTATTTGGAAATCGATTTTTGGTGCCGCCCGTTAATTTGTGACCTGAAACAAATTTTTTATTAATCTAACAAGATATTTAAAATTTTTATTGTTTAAAACTGAAAAAAAAAACAAATTGGCGAACAGCGTTGGATTCGGCTTTTTAACAACCATATCCGAATCCGAACCAGACGCTTTTGCCGAATCCGAACTTTTGTTTCCACTCTGCCGTTCACATACAACGCTGCAAGTAATGTGATGTGGCACGGTGCCGGAAAGCATTGAAAAAATCATAGTGCCACTGTAACCGTCGTTGCCAACATTCCACTCTTTATAGTTTTGTTTTATTTAGAGAGGTGTTATTAAATGGAAATACTGGAACGATCGGATGTGGACGCCGCTAAGTGCGTCTCTTAACCAACAAGTGACTGATGCATATCGTGCCGGACAACCGTCAACCCGGTTTGTTAACAATCGACGCCATTATATAATTGTTTTTGCGTCGATGCTTCAGGTAAATTGCAGTGATCATTGGTTATATTTTCAACTGTGTGTTTAACTAACAACTGCATAAATGGCGAAACTAGTGAGTGAAACCTAAAAATTGTGCTTAATTTAATTTTGCAGCTCGTTTTTCGTTGGTTTAAAGTTTACACAACCTATTAGCAACTGGTGATAGATATGTGGTGCACACATTTGAGAATACTGATGCATATGCCAGCGGGTCCGCTGCCTGCTTGGGTGGGGCGGCGCTCGGCAATAGCCATTCACCAAGCTCGATTTGCCTTCCCGTTCAGCTCCGTTTGTCAAGATTTTACCATGATCGTCAAACACGTTTTTGTATAATTTTTACTTTGTTTTCTGATCAAGTTTGTAAGGACAGGAACGCTAGTTAAAGCTTTTATTGATTTTGAGCAGGAATTTGAAGCAAAACTTTACTGTTTTTCTGATGCTGAACAAAAATGTTTGAAATAGATACCGAAGTGATTGTTTTGTGAAGGTGAGGAAGCTTTCTCTGCCATTTATCTTCATTATTCTCAGCGCGTACAAATTCTACTTTTTACGTTTTGAGATAAACGAAGACTCTGGCTATAGTCGTCCAGTAATGATGGTACTGGAAGATGATAAGTCGAAACAGCCCATTGCTGACAAACCGAATAGCAAAATTGTTACAGGCAAGTGATATAATATGCATTTGTTTAACAGTGTCAAATAAAACAGGGATAAAGGTAGTGTTTTCCGCAGGTGCGATCGTGGTAAGTGTTGCACTGCAAAGTAATGATATTCCGCTAGGCCTGCTTTAAGACTTAAATTTAAATTCTGCTGTCAGAAAGCATTACTCTGTAAAAGTAGAGTGATGACATTTAAAACAATATACCCGGACCCGAACTATCTGCTAAATTCTTTAACCTATTTAATTTAGGTACGATACAGTTACTATTCAGAATATAGGCGCGGGATGAGAAATTCACTAAACTTGTTTTATTCCTGGTATTTTGTTCGGGTATTTTTGTAATACCCGGATCCGAATCCGGAATGATTTGTTGTGGAAAACGGACCCAGAATTTCTTGAAACAAAAACCCGGACCCAGAATTTTTTAAGAAAAAATCCGGACTCTGAATGTTTTGGCCAAAATACCCGGAATACGTGAATTAAAAATTCATTCTTCCGGTAATTTTTTCAAATTACGGTTCCGGTAAATTGTAATTCCGGTTGTATCCTGATCAATATATTTGTTGCTCATGTTATTCGTGTCTCTACGAAAATTACTATTCGTATATAACCTGCGTGTTAAGAACTGTGGCAAGTACAGGTTCTTATGGAACTTAACAGAACTGCAGGCAAAGTACGCACGTAATTGGAAAAAATATACAGATTATAAGCGATGAAAAGTTGTGATTTCGATTATACCAAGAATCGCAAGTGGAATTGGTTTTGAATCGGAAATCTTGTTGGAATCAGAATTCCGTTTGCACGCTGACTTTAACCATAAGTAAACAGCCTCTAGCCAATTGAAGGGATTATCCCGCGTTTGAAATCGCGTGTTAGTGGAGCAATGGCACGACAATCTTGATTATGACTGTGTCACAGTCTCGCAGTGTGTTTATGTACTTTTCAGGATTGTAATGATTGATTATAATTTATGTTATATTTTGTTTTGTTTATTTCAGCTGATATTGAGTCAATGGAAATTGACAGTAAACAAAGTAATTCAGAAATCAAACAGTCAGCTTCAAAGAGCTCTGCAAGCAACACAACAACGACGAACATTGCGAAGAAAACATATGATTATGACAACCGGCTTTTGAGCGAGTCCCAAAAATTACAAATCATCAGGTATATATTACTCGGCGGTAGATAATAGAACTTCTCTGGAAAGGGCTTAAACGGCGAGAACGTGGGATTGTATGGTTAAAAACCTGCTTCTCCACATTAGATTGATTTTATTATTTAGCCAACAATTTCTAACGAACATAACATGTTTCTACGCTAGAACAATGGTGGGACTTGGTCTCGGGTAGCGGTTTTTATGCGAAACCGCCCGTCCTTACATGGAAACCTTGTTCACCCCCCCCACATTCGGTGTTTAGACCAGGTTGGTGCACCCCACGTTTCTCACTGTACGGGCATTATATAACGCCTATGAAATATGCACCTTCTAATTTTCTACAACGAGCTGAAAACCTAGTATATAAGGCGAATACACCAATTCTGGCAGCAATTATCAGCCAAAACAGATGCATAATTATGTCAGAAGTGCAAACAGTTCTGCTATACTGCCCTTTTTTGTTTGATGTTGTAACCTCAGGGTTATTCATTGGGGCGGACGTAAGGAATATGCCCCCTTCAGAGATTTAATAAAAAATATCGACGCGCTGAATTCAACGGTATCATTTTTAGCGCTGCTGGGCCCCTGGATCAATAGTTATGGCCCTTTAAATTTCAACTTTTGACTATATAAAACATGTACAAATACCAACCAAATTTGTATAATGAATAAACCTAGTAGAAAATATAATTTCAAGGGCCATAACTTTTGCACTGTTGTTTACGCAGCCATAAAAGTGGTACTATTGAACTCAGCTCATCGATATCTATAGAGTAGGCCACATTTTGTTAAATTTCGGGCAGGCGGGGTCCAGATTCCGTATCTCCGTCCTGCTTTGGTATAAAGCAAATCTATGTCTTTTTTCTTACGGCGCTGACCGTAGTTGGCATTCGTTTGTTTTCATCAAAAAAGTTGGGTGTTCTTATGTTTTCAAAAACCCAGTCATTGTGTTGCAAATATATTCACTGATAATACCAGTCGTAGTGGGACTACATTTATTGAGCGAAGCTCGAACACACGTAAGCAATTAAGGTAATATTCAAATTAGTTGTTAGCTAACTATTCATTTATCGGTTTTGGAGGTTTGTAAGCAATTTCCTCGGATTCATCGCACCCAAAAACCCTTCAGCCACCGTAATAATTTTTGGAATAATTTAACAAGTCCTAATTTTGTCTTGTCAATTAAGCTAATATGGAAATTAGCTATTAGCTAACTATTCAATTATCGGCTTTGTATGTTTGTAAACTATTTATTCAAATTCCTCGCACAGAAAACCCTTTAGTGCTGAAATTATATTGCTTTTACCCTTAATAATTAGTGAAATATTGTAAAAAGTCCTAATTTAGGCTTATAAACTATGCTAATATGCAAATTATCTATTAGTCAACTGCTCGACTATCAGTTTTGGAGGTTTGTAAACAGTCTACGCAGATTCCTCGCACCAAAAACCCTTTAATGCTAAAATTAGATTGCTTCTAACTGTAATAATTAGTGAAATATTGTGGAAAGTCCTAATTTAGGCTTAATTAATTTTGCAAATTAGCCTGTAGCTAATAAACGGCTTAAAATTTTGAAACCCCAATGAGAGGTTAACACCACAGGATATTTGACTTTCAAACAAAAAAGTTTATCAAAAACGGTTCATTCGTTCCTGAGATTCTTTTCGGACGGACAGACGGACATCCACCTTTCGACCCCCAAGTACAAAACATAAAATGCTTCGCGAAACTCCTAGCTTCGGTCGGAGTTTCGCTTCGCTCAATTACAGTAGTTGCTAACAATGTTTCGATTAATATTTGACAGGTCAATAGTCCATTTAATCGACATTCCTGTTGATGCTGATACACTGCATGCAGCATTACGCGTCGCCCTACGCCTAACACGGCATTATACGTTCGCTGAACAGTTTGGATCAGCTGGAGGCATTTCAAAGTTGCTCGCGTTGCGTCGTACTGCAGGATTTACCGGATTCTCAGATATTGCAAGTTTACTGTTCAGGCATATTATGGAAGATGAGGCTGCGCTGCGTTATAAAATGGAAAAGGTACGTACAACAGTTTATGTTGCAGGCACTGGAAGTTTGTAGATTGTCTCAGGTAATAACATAGGTTTTTAAACTGACGATCTCCTACAATCGTGTATCTCAAAATTACCAAAGAAGTAGGTGAAGTAAAATACTGAAAGTGTGCTGAATTTTTAACCTCAGTGTTTGTTATATCGAAACCAACTGGTGACAGGTGTCCCGCATGTTTGAAAATTTGAGCCTTGGTTTAAGTTTAAAAGTAGCTCGCTGATTGAAAACTTGTTACTAATCGGCGATAGAAGCTGCACACCGTTGACAATATGGCTTCAAAAATGTGCAGAACTACACACGGAAGTATATAGGCTATGTTTTAGGTAATACGAGCGGCGACACTAGGTATGATTTCCAGTTCCACATATGATCATCACCATCAATCGCCGTCTAGGCCGATCCAAGAATTTCATTATGTTTTCCGACAACTCGGACCTGCGATGGCTCGTAGCCCGACAATATTTACTGAAATCGCAAAGAAAATACTGCGAATTCGTGTTCCTTCGCCGAAAAGAAGTACGTGATATGTCTTTATTGGAGCATTTTCCAGGAGAATATGTATCGATGTGCCAGCAAGTAGTAGTAAAATTTTAGGAATTAAAACTTTTCGGAGGTTTTGCAATGGTTTTTAAGAACTTAAGAAGTTGGTAACATATGACGTAACGCAATCTTTTCAAAACGCTATTGGAGTGCAATAATATAAAAACAGAAACACGTTTTAGCGTTATATGAGATGTTTTCCAAGTTTTGGAAACGCGCTTGTAGTATATTTTAAGTTCTGTGGTGGACTCCGGATTAAGTGAATTGCCGGTGTAAAGTATGCAATGGTGGCCTCGAGTCTCTGAAAGCAGGCTGCACGCGGAATTACTATTTCCAGTGTAATCGCGGTTCAAATTCAGTTCCGATTTAGGTGTGATTGCAGGTAAAATCGAAATTTTTCAATCGTTACTAGACTATTGTTTGCCGGTATGAACTTTACAGCACCGTTTTGCGTTGGGTAACATGCTTTGTAGATATTTGGTACTTCGATTTATATTTTTTGACGTGATAATTGTTAGAATAACTGCATTCCGCGCTTCAAAGTAGTCCGATTTTAGGCGATGACGATGAGTCTGCGCTGGTTGGACCAGATGTGGTTTTTGATGTCAAAACGATTCCAACCAATCAGCCGCACATACCAGCACCTCCCCTGACACCGCTGATGAGAACGTCTTTGAATTTGCTGTTAGACATGTTGATTCAAGACGCGACTGTCGATTCAACAGCTGCAACGGCTGATTCAGACCGAGTAAGCTGTTGTCACTACAAGGTTTGCTTTTTCAATATTAGTAGTTATAACCCCCCAACCCCCTGGGACCCAACGTAGGTGTAGGTGGCAGTCCCAAAAGAGGGTATAAGGCAAACTAACAGCAAAAAATGCACGGGACCCATTACAATATTTTCTCATTGAAGTTGTAATTCAAATTTTAAAATTAGTCACACTGAAGATTTTTTGCGAAAGCCATTCACGAGAATGGGTCTTGTGGGTGACAAATAATAGAAAAGTCATTAAAGTTCACAGATTTTGTACCAATTAACCAAGCTTACACGAAACTGATACTTGTTGGATCAATAAATCACGCCTTTTGTTACCATTTTGGTTGTTACGGTTGTGCCATGCTGAACTCGCCCCCTTCCCCGTTTTGCCTATTGCTTAGCCCTAGCATAATTACTTACGCGTGAGCATTGTTGCGCACTACACGCTATTCAAAAATTTGTTCCGTCCGAATATACTTGCCGTGCACCAGGCGTTATTCAACAATTTTTCCGTCCGCATGCTATAATTGCGCAATAGGTGCTATTCCAAAAAATTTTCCGTCCGCATAAAACTTTTTGAACCTTGTAGGTTCTTTGGTAAACGCCATTATCCCACTCTCACCTTTTCAAAAAAAAATTTTCAAAATTTTTGAACCTTAAAGGTTCTTTGGCTAAGAAGCATATTTTCAGATAAATTTTAATTGGTGTGCTGTACTAATTTACAATTTTACAGCCAAAGATTTTATTTAACTTATTTTGCTAACGGTAACTAAGCACCTCACAAGATTGTTTTAGAGCTGTTTTTTCTTTGAAACTTTAATTCTAAAGAAATATCTAGTAGTTCCAAGAGAAGTTTTTTCATTAATCATTAAAAAACATAAGCAAGTTGCTATTTTGTGTATTTTTTAACTCCAATTGAAATATTGTCTCTGTTATGAAAGCTTATCTCTATTCTTCAATTTTTTTAATCATAATCTGCTAGCCAGTGTGCAACCGGAATTCCGGTTCCGGTATTTTTTCACCTTCCGGTTCCGGTAAATTTTTACCGGAATTAAAAATTCTGGTATTATAATTTGGTCGGTTTTAATTAAGATTTTTTGATCATTTAAATCATTTTTTTCCATGTGTCCCAGCCAGTACATAATTCGAATATAATGAGAGAGCAGAAGGCTTTGATGATTTACAACCTTATAACGCTTAAAATCATAACGATTTAAGGCTTAGGACACTAACAAGTTAAGGCTTAGGACACTAATGTTATGCCTTAAGGGTGTTAATTTTCCCATATCACATAATGGAGAATCCTGTCAAATCAGTATTGCTTGCATCAGGTGTTTGACGGCAGTGACGTTGCAACAACAATGGCAATAGATGAGTCGCCTGGTGTCCGAGGTCAACACGACTCCACAGAAGTGACAATGATTGAATGTCTAGACGAGTTGAATGCGACGGCAACGGCAAATTCCAGAGAGTGTTTTACCAAGCAAGAACTTGAACTTTCCCAACAAAAACAACCTGAAATGTTGCGATTAAATGCAGCGCTTGAGTCACAACAGCTGTTAGTACAAAAATCGTCGATATTACGGCTGTTGTCCGAGTTGATCAGATCGTACCATACGGTGGCAGCCTTTGTCACAGCCTACGTGTTTGTCGCCGCTCCACCTGATACGATTATTCGAGAGGTAGATTCATAGGTTAAGAATGGAAAGATAAAGAAAGATGCCATTAAGGTTTGTGTTAAAGATGTAAAATAATTATAAGTCAGGTAAACTGTATACTCCTGTTCGAAACAGACTACATTTTCTTAAAAGGCTAGTAGTTGTTGGTACTTATGCTATTATTGTACATTGTTTGCTTTTACAGAACTGTTCGTTTTTGTCGTTTTTATTCGATCACTTGCTAGTTCCAACGAAATCCAGCGCAGCCGCAGCTTCAGACTACTGCGCGTGTACGTCGAACGTTCGAATGCTTGTATCAACACTGGCATCGGCGACAAATTGCCCCGAAGCGCAAACAACACTTGTTGCCGAAGTCAAAGATGCCTTTTCACGAGTTGCGTCTCTTTCCGAATCGAAGGTAAGTATCTAGACTCTACTATTACTGACATGTCCCTACTATTCCAAATCTTAATAAGACCGTGTGGGGTAGGTTCGCGTAATCTTTTTAGAAATTTCTAATCATTTTTAAAAGTCAATTCGATGCGGAATTATATATGAATAAGTGGGTTTGAGATGTTATCAGGATGTTTAACTTATAGGCGTAGTAACTATCGGAGCGTTTTGTGAGATTGCACGCAACCGCTATTTTTCCACTACTTTTGAATTTTTTATAGAACGTGACTCACTTATCAGAATCCCGGATACGCCCGTGATTGCTGTAGTATTATTGGTTTTCATTTTAAGCACAAACACGACCGCATTGTCGCATTAGCGTCGCTAATATCGCTGATGCGCGAGTCGTGCCCAACAGCAGCATCAGCAGCAAATACCAGTAGCAACAGTCGTAACTCAACGACATCGCCTAATTTGAACGCAATCGTAAGATTGTTGTTTCGTCGCCGTGTTGTAACCGATTTGGCACGACTACCACATGCGATTGATTTATCATCACCGTATGCTGTGGCGACAATCAACGCTATATTGAAGCCGCTGGAAGATTTGACACGACTAGTCAATCAGCCCTCGGCGTCTGTTGTAGCGGGAAGTGGAAACATTCGGCATCACGCGACTGGTGGAACAGCTGATAGTGAAGTCGCGCAGACGTCGCGACCAGTTGGTTCGACAACAGATGGTGTTGCGCTCAATGCGTTTGAGTCACGACCTGTTGAGTCTGGCAGCGGAAGTGGGACTGGAACCACGGTAACGCCGCCAGATACAACGACCGCAGCGCGGTCAAGGTGAGGCAGCGAGATTGCGTTGACGGGGTGAGAGGATTTATAAGAAAGATTAGATGCGAGAATCTTGGTCCTGAAGGTTTTGCTCACTATTCCAAAGTTACAAACGATATAATAATTTATTATGTGCCAACTCATGGAGCAACCTGATGGTTTCAATGTGGTTCCCAAACCACTGATAGCAGTGGCTAGCATGTGGATTTCAGAAACCGCGGAACCGATTCTTAAGCAGTTATTTTGTTTGAAATCGTATCCCCGTAAAAATGTTAACATGTAAAGTAAATTTCAATACAAGACTGCGAGCTGGAACTCTTTTTAAATGATACGGTTTTAGATCAACATCTGATTTCGTGTCAAGAATTAATCGCCACACCACACGTCGTAGCCATCGTTCGCATGCCGCGGTGAGCAACAGCAACACAGATATGGCAACTACTAGTACAACATCAACAACCAATGCAACAAATGTACCAGCGGGATTGCTGCCAACATCGACGGCAGCTATGGAATCCACATCGGTTTCTGATAGTACAGCCGCAGAGACTCGAGGTGGTACTAGGCGTGACGACGGATTAGAAGACAGTCCACAAGTTGACCCAATGAGCGTACAAAGCATTCGTAGTTCTACTGATGTGGTTGGTCATGAAAGCGAACGATCGTTAACGTCAGACGGTCAAACAAACCTTGGTGAGGCGGGAACGATGTTTTTGAGCGAAACGAAACTCCAAACGAAGCTCGGAGCTTCATGAAGAGTTTTATGTTTTGTATTTGGGGTGGGGGTCAAAAAGTGGATCTCCGTGCGTGCGAAAAGAATCTCTGGAACCGCTGAACCGATGTCGATAAACTTTTTTGTTTCAAAGCCAATTATCTTGGGGTGTTAACATCGCATTGGGGTTGTAAAATTTTAAGCCGTTTATTAGCTGCAGGCTAATTTGCATGATTAAGCCTAAATTAGGACTTTCCACAATATTTCACTAATTATTACAAGTTTGCATATTATAATAGTTTATAATCCTAAATTAGGACTTTTTACAATATTTCACTAATTATTAAGGTTAAAAGCAATATAATTTCAGCACTAAAGGGTTTTTAGGTGCGAGGAATTTGAACAAATAGTTTACAAACATCCAAAACCGATAATTGAATAGTTAGCTAATAGCTAATTTGTATACTAGCTTAATTGACTAGACAAAACTAGGACTTTTTAAATTATTTCAATAATAATTATTAGGGTTTACTGAAGGTTTTTGGGTGCGAGGAATCTGAATAAATTGTTTACAAACCTCCAAAATCGATAATTGAATAGTTAGCTAATAGCTAATTTACATATTAGCTCAATTGCTTACGTGTGTTCGAGCTTCGCTCAATAGATGTAGTCCCACTACGACTGGTTATTTAATAACTAATTTGCATATTAGCTTGCTTAAGTGTACTCGAGCTTGGCTCAATATATGTAGTCCCACTACGACTGGTTTTATGTTATCGATGCTAGCTAATAAAAAGTCTATCTGGAAAATTTTGCTAAAGCTCAGCTTCCTGTGTTTCATTTGCACATTATTCATATTTTGATGTAATCGACGCATGTCTTTGTAGAACTTCGGAAACTGGTTAATGAAAACACAAAACAGTCAACGAACAGCATATTTATTTTATTTTGATTTATTGTCAATTATCAGTAAACCGGTTCTGCAATTATACATTTCCAAAGTGTCTGCTTCCTGTGGAATATAGTTCCTGCTGGAATCTTGGTCTCTAGTGCCTTCCTCTTCACATTTTAATCGGGCTTTCTTCCCTCAGGTTTGAACCAGGAGAAAACATGGATTGCAGCTGAAGAGGAGTGCGATCCCCTTAGTATCATCCTGTTGGTCCAATTGTCACTATACAACATTCAGTTCGCTAATTATTTAAACGGTATTTTAGTTGATAAATGCTGCATAGGTTTTTAGCTGGTTATAAACCTTTGAAAGTATACGTTCATTTAACAGGGGTTATATAACGCCCAAGTGGGGCCATCAAACTGAGTGCAGGCCAAAATTGCAAGGAATGGGAACCCAGGTTTCATTACTGGGGAAACAGAAGGCGCCTCCTAGGGTATAGCTAGTTTTATTTCAAGTGTCAAACCTTTTGGTTTTTTAGTATAGGGTTTTAGACACCATTTCAGTTTCTAGGCTACAACACCCCAAATTCCAAAATTTTGTATAGGCCACTGTGGTGGTGACTGCCATACTGTAAATTTTCTCTCTTTTGGTCTTCTCGTAAGTTGATGCCTCCACTTTTTCAGAGTGGGGGAGCATCAAATATGGCTTAAAACGACCAAAGCATCATTAACTTTATTACCTGCGTATAGGGAAAATTGTATCCAGGTTCAACTTCGCTCAAGCCCCACATAAAACTATGAAGAGGAAGAGGCTAGAATGGACAACTAAAGGATAATGCATTTTATCTATCATTTAATTGTGTGTTTTAGGTGAAAGCAACAGAGCTCATCTTCGCGATTCCCAAACCTCAATTCTATCTGAAGTTGGAAATGTAAGCGATAATGCTCATTTTTTGTTGTATTCATTCTGAATTATTTGTTTAATAGTGGTTTACACAAATATTGCATTAAAATTAACCAAACATATTAAATCGATTTTTATTTTGTTTAAGAACCTCTCTACTTATATTGCTGTTACCAATGTAAGACAATTTTTGTTATGTGCGTGTTTGTGTTTATGTTTTCAGGAAGACGACCATCATCATTATCATTTGGAAATGGATGGAACGTTGCCGCCGGCAATTTCGACCGACACTGCTGCAAGCATGCTCACAGGTGGTGGCGGTAGTCGCTCGTCGACCAGTAGCGGTGACGGCGTAGAAGGTCGACGACGTAACCGACGACGACGTGGCCGTTTCCATCGGTTTGATCATGGCGGCGGCGGTAGCGCTACGCTTGAATTGGTATTCGCTGCTGATGATGATAACGACGACGACGATGACGATGATGGTGCTGGAAGCGGAGGCGTTGGTCGAAGGACTGAAAGCGGCGTAAATGGGGCGGTTGGTAGTAACGCCACGGCGGCGTCAGTGTTGATGTCGGCGGTGTCGAATGTCGAAGCGTTACTGTCAGAGTTTATTGATGCTGCGAACGATGATGATGATGATGATGACGATGATGATGATGATGACGACGACGACGACGACGATGATGATGATGAAGGTGAAATGCCGCCAGTTGCGGATGGTGGCGGAGGAATTGTGGTCGGTAGCCGAGGACGACAACGGCGGGGAGAAGGTCAGCAGCACCGACGCCGTAATGTTCATCGATTGCTTGATGAATCGATGTTGGTCGATACTGATGATGATGGTGATGACGATGATAGTGATAGCAGCGGCCGGAGCGGCGGACAAGACAGAGGCGGTGTTGGTGCTGGTGGTTTGGAAAACAACCAGAGATGTCCAGCGACAATAGATACAAGTGAAACAACGGCCACAACAGATCCGGGAAGTAGTGGTGCGGGGGCACAACGCGATCGACAACAGCAGCAGCAAGAACAACAGCGCGATTCGTTGATTGATATTGACGTGGTGTTGAGCAGTAATATTGGCGATGACGGCAACGCTGGTGGCACACGGCAACAACCGAACGCGAACGGTCAAAATCGCGAACGACGCCGGCGAACAGGAGGTCCCGGTGTCGGCGGCGATGATACGGATCCATGGACTGATGATGATGGTGAAGATGACGATGGAGATGATGATGTTGAAGGAGAGGATGATGGAGATGACGATGTAAGTTGAGACAGAGTTCAATGCTGGACTGACCACGCTCGGAAAAGCTGAATGTGTCTATCGGCGCATATATTCTCACTCCGTCGAAGAGATGGGCGGTCTCAGTCTCTGTAAAGGTCTCGGTTTTGTAGGATTCGGTCTTCAGCTGATCTCTGGCTCGGTTTAGTCTGCAGTCTTAGTTTTTTACCGAAAGAAATAAGCGAATAAAATGTACAGAAACACATATGAGGCTAGCGGTGGAGCTTCCAGTATCTTACTTCGATAATGTTAACGGGCTGTATTGCCACTGGGGAATGTAAACGTGGCTTATCTTGCTTGCAGGACGACGACGATGAAGAATCTGGTGATGATAACCGAGACGATGCCGGTGACTCAGAGTATGAGGAACGCGTTGGAGATGGCGAAGACGATGATGATGATGATGATGACGATGATGATGGAATCTATTTTGACACGATTAATGATGTAAGGCTTGTACCATACTCTCCGCGTGCAAAAAAAATGTTTTTATGAAACACAGACCCCGCAGCGCGGCACATCTCCGAGCCGAAAAGTATAGTACAACCCTAACGCAGAGAGCGACTGTATGTCCGATATAAACTTACGAGATGCCGCACGCTTATGGTTGTGGTGCCAAGTCAGACGGTTCAAGTTTTGTGCACTGATGTAAAAAAGAAAAATCCAAGCTATGAACTAATTTAAATGCAGTAAGTATATCATTTTGCGTTATTCAAATAATTAACAACAGTGCATTAAGTAAGGTGCTATATCCGGTCGATATCCGGTTCCGGTCAAAATTTCTAATCGGTCCTGATTCCTGTATCCGGTAAATTAATATCCGTTTGCAATTCACCCTATAGGTGCACAGCTCATTTCAAATTGCGTTCCAGCCAAAATAAAAGTTTGGAACATGATATCAAAGTTTTTAATGAGGACTGGGCATCTTGGCCTTACAAGATTGTATGTGGTGAAAAGAAATGTTTCTGGAGATAAATATATATTTTTCAAGTACATTATTAATCCAAAATTATTAGTTGTAAACTTTGTCACAAAATTAAGGAAATTCTTTTTTGCTTTAAGTTTGTGTTTAAGTTGAACTTTTCTTGGTTTAGTTTGGTGTCAATGGCGGCCCAAACTGGTTTGTTCGTGGTAGTGAATTTGGTGGCGGGCGTGGATTTGGAAATGGGGACGAATTTGAAGACGCTTTCAGTGACATGATTCGTCAAGTGACTGTTGGTCTAAATGATGCTTTTGGTAAGTCTAACCATGCACTTGCGGGCAATCTGTCTATGTTGCACCTCTTCCCGTATTCTCAAATCTGTATAGCATGTTTTTCATTCTATGCATCATCTTGTGTGCATATATACTCATTATTAATTTTTAGCCGGTTTCTGGTGTTTTATGTTTTCTGGTGCTTTATAGGAAGCGGCAGTGATAGCGGCTGGTCGTCTGGTGGCGGTAATGGTCAAAGTATTGGCGGATCAGGCGGCGTATCGGCCGTGTTGGGCCTGACTAGCGCCGCGACTCCGGCGTTTCGTACTCATCCAATGCTAGTACGACACGCGAACAGTTCATCGGTGAGTGAACTGCACCAACAGCGAATGCTAGAGGCGTCTTCAGTTCTTGCTCAAAACCAGCAACAACAGCAGCAACTCGCGGCGCCGATACCAGCACCGCCACTGCCGTTTATACCGATGTCACACGGTAGCATCAATGGAGAGAGACAGGCAAGCAATGGTTTTGGGACCCACAGAGCTTCTGTGATAAGCGGCAGTGTGTCACGGTCTGCCAGTACTACACATCAGGCTACCAGTGTCGGTGAGATTAATGCGGTGATGGCTGCGCCACCAACGCCCGGTCTGATACAAATGTTTGATCCTACGACGTTTTCAAATGATCCGTTCTATTTGTGTTTTTCGGCTTCGGTTCCGCGGAGGCAAGCGATGCCTGCTGGGTCCGCCACTTCGGTTACTGGCGAGACAACTGGAAATGCCAATAGGGCCGGTGAACTCGGTAAGTGCGTTTGTTGTCATTTTGTTTTTGTTACGCACATTCCTGATAATTTTTTGTTCTTTTAAACTACTTACTTATCTATAACATCATTCTAATAGCTGAATGCCAGACGCCACAAAATCTTAATGTTTAAATCATCGCAGCGTAAATATGGAAAAACGTGTTCGATAACAAAAACGCACTATATTATTAAAATGCGCTGATGAATCCCGCAACGAAATTTCTGAAAAACCCTTGTGTGAAATTGTGATTTCTCTTGTGTTGACTTGATGTTTTAATGTTTTTAGTTTTATTCATGCAAAATGTCGCGTGTTTCAGATGCTAATAATAGCAATATTGTTGTCAATTCACTGAGTAGCACTACCGGGGAAGTTAGTGCCACGTGTTCGTCGATTCCGCCCATAACAATTGCATCAATAAGCAGTGTTTCTGCCGATACTAGTTTGTCCTCGCTAACTTCGGATCCAGCCAACAATGCAAGTAGTAGTACTTCGAATCCTATATTAGCGAGTACAACAAACGCTGGAGTATTTGGAGCTCATGTAACAACAAGCGGCGCAACATCGCTGCAAACTGCTGCCGCATTTGCTGCCGCGGACACTGGTGCACCAAGGTCACAGACATATCTGCCTTTGGCGTCTGGAACAACGTCTGACGGACCCTCATCTTCGTCGACGACGTCGCTACAACCACAGTTGTCTACTGTGACGTCTGCGACGAGCGGCGCCGGCTTGTCTAGACAAGGAGCAATCAGACGTCGCCGGTTCGGTAGCGGATATGCGCCATTGTCGGAACAATCTGCGCCTTCAGTTCATGTTCCGCCGACAGGAACGCTAACGACTACGGCTCAAATTCCTGGTGGAGGGATGCCATCCGGCGGCGGCGGCGGACATATATTTCAAATTGTTCAACAAATTAACGGGACTGCCGCTGGCGGTGGTGGCGCGTCGGTGCCGCCGTTTAGTGGAGGACGCGGTGGCGGACTGGGTCGGCCGTTTTTTAGTAATACGGCGGCCGCAGAATTACAACGGTAAGTTGGAGATTAAAGTTTATGAATAGAGTCAAGGAGGTGGTAAGGTATGGTGTTGTATCCCGTATCCGCCTTCCTTTTACTACGGAAAGGGTTATCCTTTTAAAAAGTTAAATGCGTACTAAATAATTTGAAACTTTATTTTGACTAGTATCTGGATACGATTGTTATTCCTTGGTGGGCAGCATTTGGAAATTGAATGAAAAGTACAGTTTTTGCTCCGAAGTGGCCTGTTTGTGCAACCCTGGCCTCTCCCTGGCGGTGTGGCTCCCTCCCCAAGAATTTCAGCCCTCTTCAAATGGCCATTTTCCAAATTTTATATGTAATAAATATGGGTTTGGGTATATAGTTAGCAGGGTGCGACCATATATCCGGTTCCGGTTTAATATCGGGCAAAAGCTGATATCCGTATCCGGTTGCAGTATCCGGTATAAACCTGCCGAATATCGGATATTTACGGTTGTAGTGCCTAATATCATAAAATTGCTTTTTACAATAGAGCGCCATTAACATCTTGCTGCAATTACACGAACGAGAATTGAACGAATTTGTGCATTAAATAATTTGACTATCAGCAGCAATTATTAACTTTATAATAGACGAAAACCTTGAGTAGCCAAAATACATCGAAAAAATAAAATATTTTAACATACGCATATCCGGTATCCAGTTCGTGTTCCTGTAAAAAATCAATATCCGGTATATTAATATCCGTTCGCAACCTGATAGTTAGTGTATGCGTATATGTATATATATTTACGACAGTTGCCATATGTAAGTACCACGGTGCAACCGGATACCAGAAACTGACGGAGTCGGAGCCGGATAATGAATTCAAATTTAATACTAGATTGCATTCAGGTATCAAAACATAGCCTACAAATTTTCCTTCCCTGGGTTAAGGTAACCAAAGTGTTTACATGACAAAGTTTAACATCTCACACCGATGCATTTTTAGCACTTTAATAACGACCCCTATTATACTATTCTATGTTTTTGTAGCGCTGTGTTCATTTGCAATATTCACTTTGCTCATGTTCCCTGTAAGGGAATGCAGTTTTCTGTAGGTCAAAGGTGACTAAGATCAGAGTTGGGAGTCAGGATCTCAGTCTCAGCAAGTTCGGCATTTGGCAAGTCTCCGTTCCTTGAGTCTCGGTGGTTTGGAACCGACTCTAGAAATAATTTCTTTTAAAAAATTTATGTTTTTAGGTGATGATAGAAAGTTGACCGAGTCCAAGACTTTTCATTTTCGGTCTCCACCCGTCCCTGGCTCGAAAACAAACTATTATTTTTTCTTACTTATGTACAGACCCATTTTCACCCTGAATTTAGGCTTAGCCTTAGAAATAATAAAAATGTGTTGCTGATTTTTCAGCGTTATTGTTACCCATCACATTCAAAAATCTAAATTACATGTGTGACAGAAAAAAATATGTAAAAGTAAGTCAGTCAGTCCGATGGCATAAATACGAACGATGGTATAAATTTTTTGAAGTTTTTTAAAAATAATATCCAGCAGGATAAAATATCGCAGCCGGAGCCGGGTGTCGATTTTTTGCCGGAGCCGTAGCCGAATATACGCTTGCACCCTGTTATGTACATTATTTGCGAAATTTTGAGATAATTGAAAATTTGAGCGGGACAGGAGCCCCTAAATTTTAGGCGCGCCCATCTCAGTTTGATTTCGCCAAATTTTTGTAGCGCCTACCAATTTGGTGGGCTGCCCATCCCCCAAAACGCCCTCCCCAAATGTTGGACCCTGGGCAAAGGCCAGTAACCCAGCAGTAATTTTTACAATGACAATTTGCAATTTATACTTAGTGTTATGTATTATTTCCGTGCGTTTGTTTTCCAGGCTACTAGGCATGGATCGGTTTGAAATGCTACACGGTATTGCTCATACGCTTCAGCAAGCCAATCCTGGACGTCCAACGCGCATTGTGCTTGAAGATTTAAATGTAAGTTGAGTTTCTTATGTAATTTTAATGGTTCTTTAATGAATTCGGAGCTAGCACGGGTGTTTATAACATAGGAGTAGCATACGTATGGAAGTTAGATAACTGGCTCAGAATTCTAATAAAACACAATCGCTTTTGACCCAAAGTCCCGGGACGAAATATTTCGGAAGCAAAGGTGATAAACTTGCATAAGCACAGAATCATATAAAGTTACTACAGCACCTGGCTTGCAAATCAAGTATCATTCAGCGATTATTGAGCAGTCATTTGAAAAATAAAATTTATGTTATGGGTACAGTTTTCCAGGTAGTTTTAAGAATCTTGTGCTTGGATTAACACAACTTGTAGATTTTCTAAAACACGAAATGGTATTTTAAAATACATATTTATAAAAATAAAATTCATATTGATTGAATACGAAATGCTATTTTAAAATACATATTTATAAAAATATAATTCATATTGATTGTTTAAGGACTCTGATGGTATGACAGCCAGTTTGCTGTTTGGAGGAAATTGGATGCGCGGCGGTCTCGGTGGCAATCGTGGCGGTGGCCTTGTTGATTTCGGTGAAGCTGGGTTTGGGTTTGGCCCTGGGGCCAGTTTGTTATCGGTTTCTGCGGGACCGTCGTCCGCCGCTGCTGCCTCTGGCCGGTTGTCAAGTGGTTGGGGATTTGGTCTCAGCAGCGGAGGTGCTGCTGCGGTGGGCGTGGAACCGATGACTGTGCCATCTACACTTGCTCGATGGACAGACGAATGCCGGTTGCTCGATCATGAAACGCTTCATGATATGGTTAATGGTATGTTTACAAAATTTTGTATTTTTTCCGGTATATAAGCAAAATCATGTTGCAAAATTTTTTCTTAAAAATAAGTGTTCGTTTTTATTAGTATGTGCACTATCGGATTTTTGAGCGAAGCGAAACTCCGCGAAGCTCGGAGTTTCGCGAAGCGTTTTATGTTTTGTACTCGGGGGTCGAAAGGTGGATGTCCGTCCGTCCGTCTGTCCGTCCGAAAAAAATCTCAGGAACGGCTGAACTGATTTTAATAAACTTTTTTTGTTTGAGAGCCAATTATCCTGGGGTGTTTGTTAACCTCGCATTGGGATTTTGAAATTTTAAGCCGTTTATTAGCTGCAGGCTAATTTGCATAATTAAGCCTAAATTAGGATTTTCCACAATATTTCACTAATTATTACAGTTACAAGCAATCTAATTTTAGCATTAAATGGTTTTTTGGCGCGAGTAATCTGCGTAGACTGTTTACAAACCTCCAAAACCGATAATTAAACAGTTAGCTATTAGATAATTTGCATATTAGCATAGTTTATAAGCCTAAATTAGGACTTTTTACAATATTTCACTAATTATTAAGTTTAAGAGCAATATAATTTCAGCACTAAAGAGTTTTAGGTGCGAGGAGTTTGAATAAATAGTATACAAACATCCAAAACCGATAATTGAATAGTTAGCTAATAGCTAATTTGCATATTAGCTTAATTGACAAGACAACATTAGGACTTTTTAAATTATTTCAATAATTATTATGGTTTACTGAAGGTTTTTGGGTGCGAGGAATCTGAATAAATTGTTTAAAAACCTCCAAAACCGATAATTTATTAGTTAGCTAATAGCTAATTTGCATATTAGCTTAATTGACAAGACAAAAATAGGACTTTTTAAATTATTCAAAATTATTAGGGTGGCTGAAGGGTTTTTGGGTGTGAGTAATCTGAGGAAATTGCTTACAAACCTCCAAAACCGATAAACGAATAGTTAGCTAATAACTAATTTGCATATTACCTTAATTGATTACATGTGTTCGAGCTCCGCTCAATAAATGTAGTTCCACTACGACTGGTGGCACAAAATTCACAATCCGTTAGTGACGTTTGTTGTATCTGGGAAATAAGAGGGATATATCTACTGTACGCAAACATAGCTTGTGGTCACATACCAGATATACGTATCAGGCTGCAACCGGATATCCGGCTCCGGCAAAAAATCGACATCCGGCTCCGGTATTTTAACATGCCGGATATTATTTTTAAAAAACTTCAGAATATTTCAGCACATTTCTATTATTCCTAAGGCTAAGCCTAAACTCAGCGTAAAAATGTGTCTATAAATAAGTAAGCAAAAATAATAGCTTGTTTCCTAGTCAGGGATGGGCGGCGACCGGTAATGAAAAGTCTCGCTCTCGGTCAACTTTTGGTCGTCGCCGAAAAAACAAAATTTTAAGTGTTCCAAAGAATTTTGTTCTGTAGTGTTTCAAACCACCGAGACTCAGGAAACCGAGACCTGCCACATACCGAGACTTGCTGAGACTGAGATCTTGACTTCCATCCCTTGGATTCCCTTAAAGGAAACATGAATTAATGAATATTACAATTGAACGCAAGGCTACAAAAACATAGAATAGTATAATAGGGTCGTTGTTAAAGTGTTAAAAATACATCGTTCTGAGATGTTAAACTCTGTCACGTAAACATTTTGGGTACGTTAAACCACGGATGAAAAACTGAATGCAATCTAATATTAAATTTAAATTCATTATACGGCTCCGGCCGGACACTAGATTATCCAGCTCCGCCAGTTTTTGGTATCCGGTTGCACCCTGATACGTATGTGTTGCTATATTTTCAGCCTTAAAACCTGAAATTCTTACTGAAATGGAACGTCATCGTGCAATTGAATTTGATGTCCGCCGTAAGAAACGGGAGCAAATGCGAGCGGACGAAGAACGGCACATGAAACAGTTCTCATCGCTTGAGAAGCAATACCAACAACAACAGCAACAGAAATCAACACCGCAACAAGAACCACAAAGCGATAATTCAGTAACGGCACTAATTGTAACTCCGGAGTCAGAGCGTGATGTACAAGCTGAGGGCGGGTGCAGTCAACCATCAAACCAAGCTGCTGCCGGAGGTAGTTTCGAATCGAGGCCAGCTCCGAGCGCAATGGTTACACGAGCGACTACAGAGACCACTGCTGCTAGTTTAGAGTCGACAGGGGTCGTGGCAGATGCTGGCATTACTGGCGATAGCTGTTCTCCGATGGACACCGATTCAACACCGAGGACAATAGGTTATGTGGCGGGAGATCAAACGGTGAGCTGCGAAACGACATGCAAGTGTACATGCTCAAATACTCAATTGATGATCCCATGGCTTTTATTAAACTTTTCGGTCGGTCGTTTGACTTTCATGTTACGACTAAGGATGGTGATATGGTTTTTGATAATTTTAATGTAATCTGTCAGTCTTGCATCGTAGGCGGATCTCTTTTTTGGTGCCGTGTTGTAATTTGCATGCGATTCTGCGCAAAGTACAGTGTAACTAGTCAGTTACACATTACGCAATACGATTCTTGTAGAATAAAACCCGGCATTTATCCTTACGTTTAGCAAAAGGCTTACTTACGCGTAAACCTAAGCCGTTGACTAAGTTAGCCATAACCGTAAATCTTGGTCGAAATTTACAAGCGCTACACTGCAGCACATATTTCAGATCAAACTTATTTATTATAGGACAACTCGGCAGCTGCACAGCAAGAGCCATCAGTGTCAGTATCGTCATCGTTTCAGCGTGAAGTCGACTCACTAATGGGACAGTATCGGAGTATCGTAGAGCGACATTTGAGTGGCCGAACAACAACTACTGAAACACTACTTCCGCCACCGCCTCTGCCACCACAGTGGTCGTCCCCACCTGCAGCTGCTGGTGTGACTCACGGCGGCTTAGAGCCAGAGCAATTTACCATGGCGGCTCCTGTAGCCGGCACCGAGTCCGGTAAGCGATTGAAAATGGTTATTGTTTGGTGATATAGGTAGGAAGACATTTAGGATTCGGCACAAGTAACACGGTTCAACTCTATTTACTGATGTACGCAGGGGGATTCTCGGTACGTATCGACCCCAAATTTTATTGGGTGAAAAAATTTCAATGGTATGGAATGTTATATCAAATTATTCTACGTTACATCTTAAAAATGCACCAGTGTTGGGTATAGTAAAGAGTTACTATGTTATAGTTTTAAAGATGTGCATTTTTGCTTTATTTTTTAATTTGTTTGTTTGTATTTGTTTATACTTTAGCATTTGTAATTTAAGGTACTGCCGGAGATTCTACATTAACGTCAATGGACGTTGATCAGACAACAAGAAATGTTGAACCTACAAGCTTACGTGAAGCATTATCTCAAAGCATTTCAGCCAATGAAATTAGATCGAACAGCTCTGTTCAAGAAGCTACCCTTAATATCACGGATGAATTGTTTAGTCTCTCGCAAGGTAAAAACGATATAAAGAGTGAAATCTTTCAAAAAAGATCTTGGTGAGGCCATGCTTAAGCGTTGGGATTTGGTCCGAACGGTCGTATAGTTACAGGTCTCTGTTGTTGTTTTCAATGCGTCAAATTTCAAACATTAATGTTTTCCGGCAAATTGTTTATAGATCTGGACCTTGCGTCATTATTGTTTTTATTGTTTTATGTATGTCTCAACGAGCAACCTACGATAATTAGTGTGTCTTCCGATAGTAAAACCGAGATACCATTAGTGAATCAGTAGTATATTATATGAAACGCGGTTGGACCTTAACCGTTGCAAAAATAATTGTAGGAGATACAGTATCGCAGTCTGGAACTTCATTATCGGTTGCAATAACAGCAACAACACCGACGGCGACAGCATCGGCAATAACAGCAGTTACAGCTACACCAGCGACAAACACTTGTGCTGCGGACACCATTTCGATTGATCAGCTTGCACAAGCGTTAGTTGCGACTGTACGCAGCGGCAACGCAAACAACAGTAACAATAATGACAACAACAACAACAACAACAGCAACAACTCTACAGTTGCATCAGTCGAAACACTAATTACACGTGAAACATCGGCAACGACTCCGGGTGCAGACATTGCATCGTTACAGCAACAAAGTGTAGAAGGAACCTGCGTCGACGGCGGCGGAAGTGTTGCTATGGCGACGGCAGTCGACGTTAGCAGTGACCGGCACGGTGGCGCGACAGTTGAGCATGCTGAGCGTGTCATCGCACCGGCTTCCAATGATGTCGATATGAGGTAATGCAATTTTCACAGTATGGTGCGTCCACCAATCTGGGTCGTACCTGAAGGAACGAGAACAGGGCGGGGCATGTTGGCCAATGCAAATAGTTCTGCGTCAGTTACAGGAGTCTTAGTTTTTTGTTTTCGATGTCAGCTTGTTTTTGGAAGTGTAATACCTAATGGGCAGCGTTTTTCACATATACATTTGAAAATTTTAGAATCCAATTGTGCGTTTTCTAGCAAAACTGTGCATTTTTGCGTTAATAGTTATATACTTATAATGCTTCGTTGTTTTAGGCCTGAGACTGATTCGTCTCATTCAGTAGACGAAAATAATGCTGGAGAAATTTCGGCAGCTGAAAGAGCAACGTCTAATAGCGCAACAAATACATGTGCTGATGCTGCTAACATGAGTCCTGAGGATGAACAAGTGATTCGCAATATCATCGGCGGTAGGTCATCTCTCACGTGCAACCAGAATTCCGATTCAGATAGGGAAATTATGTTTTTCACTATAGGGTTACGGCATTAGATCAAGTATTTGTCCTGGCATTTCGCAGATCAAGTAACGGTTAGTTTCGTGCAAGAATGACTTCTAATGGGGAGACGGTCCGGTTTTATTAATGTGTGAGGTCAATGCTTATAATTATATGTTCTATTACAACACAATACGAGTCAACGTTTATGTAAGGTTATGTTTTCAGATGTTGAATTGCCCGAAGGTGTTGACCCAACGTTTTTAGCCGCGTTACCGGATAACATTCGACAAGAAGTAATCGCCGATTGTCAACGACAACAACGGTTACGTCGTCAGACGGCAGCGGCTGCTGCTGCAAGCTCGGCTAATTCACAAAGTGGAGCTAGCGGCGGCACCATTGGTGCAACAAACGCCGCGGCTTCAATAACGCCGAGTACGTCGAGAGAAGCCGATGTCATTGTTGATGCAGCATCTGCTACCTCTGGCAGTGGTCTGCCTGGATCGGCAGCAGATGCGGCGCCAGAAGTTGAGCCCGAGTTTTTAGCGGCTCTACCACCGGAACTGCAAGAAGAGGTACATTTGGCTAAGTGGGTAGAATTACAATAGAAGTTGGATTTAGGGATTTCACTAATGAAATTGGCTAAATGAACGAAAAATTAAGATATGGCAAGGACGCTGAGTGCTAGCTACCTTTGCCTCGGGTATTTCGTAGCAGTTAAGTACGCTTGGGTTCGTATTTACTGGGTATACGCTGGGTTCTGACTGAATGTAAGGTCTTCAATCGGGGGAATGTTGGTAGGGGTTTTTACCGGCAAAATTAATGTTTTTAAAGCAAAATCCCATTTAACCATTAGGGATGTAAGTTTTTGTCTTGGTTTTTTGAGTCACGGTGGTTAGAAACACGATGCCAGAAGTCGAAGGTTCAGCAAATAGTGGTAAACCTGTAAAAATTGGTAGTTAATATTGTTGAAGTAAGTGATGACTGATGAATATCTATGAATATTCCTAGTTACGCAAAGTATGAGTAGATATTCTGAAAAACACAAAAAACTGGAAAACACAAAAAATTACGAAAAAGCATTAGAAAGAAGTTAAACATGTCTAATCTATCTTATATAGCATGCATACACACACACACACTTTTCACTCGTCTTATCCATTACATACATTTAAACTTTAAACATTATACAAAATCTGTTTGATACCCGAAAAAACGTACATGTTTATGGCTTTAAAATGTTCAACTGCAAAACAAATTTTGAATGGGGAAGGTCTGAAACTAGAGGCAAATAGAGTTTTTGGGGGGGAACTCTTAGTAACGAGCCCTAAAACATTTATGGGACGTATTAATTTTAAATATATTTCTATGTATTTAAATGCGCTATACTTTTCTCTGCCACGCATCGCGGTGCGGCACGCCTTCCGATGCGGCGCGATGCCTGTTTCATAATTGTAATTAATGTTTAGATGTTTCGGGCGGGCGGGTCTGAGTATAGCGCAACCCTCAGTAATTTTCTAATCTATATATCGTTTAGAATAGCAAAATTCCGTCTGGTGTACGCGACTTTTGTCTTGTAGTCTCGTAATATAGAGTTAATTCAGAAAAAAAATGGAGTTCCAGGTACTCGCTCAACAGCGATTGGCCCGCGCTCAGCGTCAAGCAGAGTCACAAAATATCGATCCTGCAACATTCTTTGAGACACTTCCACCGTCACTTCGACAGCAGGTGTGTTTAGCACGTCAAATGTTTTAATCTAACAAATATTTAAAAAATCAACAGGATCCAAGACATTACATGTAGTCCATTTTTTCCACACAATAATTTAATTATTAATTCAATTACGATGTTATTGCTTTGGTAATAACCAAGGGGCAAACGAGATTAAAAAATACCCAAAACGCAACCAGAACCGGAAAGTAAAATTAATACTCGATTTTCTACCAGAACTGGAAACAGATAGTAAAAAATGCCGAATTTCTTAACCCGAAACTAAATAGTGTTGCGCCCTGCTATTAACGTAGTATTTCTTTCTTTCTGTACAGATGTTGGCCGATATTGACGATAGCCAGCTATCGGCATTACCTGAAAACTTAGCTACTGAAGCTCGACGACTTCGTGCACAACTCGAAGCGCAACAAGCGGCGCGACTCGCTGCGATGCAAAATCAATTCCCGCACATGCTGCATCATCGAGAATTTTCACGTATGCGTAAGCTTAATCGCAAGCCTTAAATATGGGAAAAGTGTACAAGAGCCTTGCTGTGCCGCCTACACCAAATGTTGGACATTACCGCTGATGAAATTGAGATACAATGCTCAATAGTTTCTGTTTACATATATATATTTACATTTCACTGATTTATTTTTTATATGTTTTGACAAAATAGTTTTTAAATACACATTTTTTTGATTTAACAAGCAGTTTTCATATTACGGACAAATCCTCTCGTATTTCAACTATATGTATGTTTTAGGTGGCCGGTATTTGCTTCGGCCTGGCGGTGGCGGTCGTTCTGGCCGAATAGCCAGCGTTCGCTTGAATGCCGCAAGTGGATATCAGTATCCGCAGCCAACGGTGTTTGGTCATCATGCGAGTGGATATCAAGATTATATGCCAATGGCTGGTGGCATCGGCGAGCAAACCTCAGGAGCACCTGGGCTTCCGAGGTTAACGAAAGGTCAACCTGTTTTGGATAAAGAAGCGATGAGTAAGCCACCATTGTGATTCAGTTGTCTACTCAGCCGGTAGTTTGATTGCGTAGATGTTCAGATTGCTGTGTTTGACGAGTTAATTAAGATTGCGACTGGATGTCAGTATTAGAGGTACGGTCGAGAGTCAATTGTCTTACGTTATTGCAAGATGCGCGGAAATATTACACTGTCATATATAAACCAGATCCCAAAATTTTATCAGCATATGGAAGGTTAATTTTTTTATTTGATTTTTGTACTTTTATTGTCCAGTAATCTTTGTTTTTTGTCTTTAAGGCTGCATTATGGTCTTGTTTTTTATCGACAATTCAAAGTTAAATGTCGGCCGCGTACAACGCATCATTAAATCGTTATGTTACCATAGCAGAACACGTGATTGGGTCATTCGTACGCTAATATCGATGCTTGAGCAAGCAAATCAAACCACTGGACAGCCGTCGTTGCAACATGATCAAACAATGACAGATAGACGCAGAGCGTTGGCGGCTTCAGCTGCCACGAGCAACCAAAGTAACCATCGTGAAGCTGGAAATGCAGATAATGACGGAGTTACGCCAATGGATACAACTACCACGCCATCTTTGGTGGCGATAGATAATTCCTCATGTGGGGCGTGTGTGTCACCGACAGGTCACATTTCCACCACTAGTTCTCTTCAGCCCCATTGGTTAAATTTAAAAATAAACACTTCGCTCGGGCAAAAATCGAATGTATTTCAAATTGTAACCACACCGCAGTCATCCATTTATAATGCTACTGCGGCACCACCCACGACTCGTGTAGGTAAAGGTAAAGGCAAAGTCAACGCTAATGACGAGGTACACAAATCAGTCCAGGCCGCTGCTGGTTATACTGGCTCTGATATAAGTGCTGGTGCCAGTAACAGCCTAGTTGTGAGTGATAATTCAACAACTCAAATGAGCCGTATCGTTATGCTTCATCCTCAAGCGTGCACTACTATTTGTCGGCATTCGCTCAATACTTTGATATCGCTTGCGAAAACTTTTCCGTACCATTTTGTGCCTCATCATTTGCCGTCGGGAGACAACAACACGGCGCCTGTTCAGTTGGGTAGCAAGGGAACCGTAGGCTTGTCTGCTGGCCATCATGGTTCGCATCAGAGTGACCACCGGGAGCGTTCGTCTTCGATATCAGCGGCTATGGGTATGCCTAGCAGTGGCACGAATAGAAAGTCTGATCCGCATGTGACAACTGACCAGATTGGAGAAAATGCTGCTACTGTGCAGGCACAAACAACAACAGCAGCAGCAACAACAACACCAACAACAACAAAAACAACAACAACAACTACAGCAACAGATTTCTGGGATATCTTAATGAAACTAGATGCGAAACATGCGACAAATTCACAGCAACAATCCCGGACCAACTCGTCGGCTGCTTCGATCCAAACACAATCAACTGGGAGTAGCAGAAAAGGTAAAGCGCTTGCTGCTAGACCATCGACAACTACGTCGGCGCATTCAACCTTGACAGCAACAACAGCGGCTCTTCCTGGCAGTTTGGGTGGAACCATGGCGATGTCAGAATGCAACAACATCGTAGCTGCCACTGGATCGGATTTCACCAGCGATATGGTGCCTCAATCTGTCACCACAACAGCGGTGTGTGATGCTCCCGGAGACAGTTCTGGTCAGAGTTTAGGAAGCCTAGACTATTTAGTTAGCAAAACTTCAACAGCTGGTCGGTTATTGGCGATGCTTGAGCATTCTGTCATTGCAAGGCATCAGTCGTTAATCGATAGGCTATTGAAGTTGTTGTCATTGATTTTTGGATCGATGCCAACGTCTGATTGTTTATTTATTTTTGGTCGTACGCTGGCGCCTGGAATTTTGGCCAATGCTACACAGCCGATTGGCTCCGTGTCGCGCATGGATGATACCAGCTGCCTTGTACGTAATATCGAGGTTCGAACAGATGACGTTAATGGAAGCAGCACGGTGGTTACTGATAAAAGTGAGTTAGTTGGTAGGTATTGTTGCTGCCACGACGGTTTTCTTATGAACTAGGATATTTTTATCCCATATTTTTAAAAACCCCACTTCGAATTTTGAAAATGCACACTGAACGTTTTTGGTTTCAATGTGTTGGCTACTGTATATAACAATATTTCCAAATGGTTTAACACAGCGTAAACGAGCCAAATTTCATAAAGAGGGTTTTGTAAAATTTAGCGCAAATGTGTTTTCTCTGAACAAAACATAATCTTGTTAGAACATTTTGGAAGTTACGTATGTAGACTGTTTTAGGCTCATCGAAACTGTTTCCAAGACATGCTGGTTACGTTGATCCTATGACACAAATATCTGCTGCGTTCAAACATAAGTTGAAGATTTCAGTTCAGGTTTGTTTTTTGCTGATAACCGACTATGTATCCGTCTAATAATGTTCTGCCGATGATGTATGACACAGAAATTGTTGCAAAATTGCATACGCGTAACGCACATCGTGTCACAATTGTGAAAGTTAAGTTGGCAACGCCGTCCGGCGCTGATCCGCGCCACAAGCCAAAATTTTGTCAGTTTCATTGTGTACGATGTCGCATGTTGGTATTACAAGTATCAAATAGTATAGCGGCGAAAGCATGTTATTGTTATTGTCGTATTACTCATTATGGAGTACGTGTATTAACTTCGTTGTATGACCAGCACATTTTGTAGGTTCTCACACGTGGATTATGCAGTGACGACGGTTTAGATGATGCGCGCAGTCTGTTGTTGCATTTAATTCGAGTGTTGCCACCGCCAACGCAGCAGTGCATTCAAATGTATGTCGGAATATTTTGTTTCTTGTTTAGAAAGAGTGGAGGGCAAAGTAGCGTGTTGCCGGACCCGAAACCAACGATTTCATCGATTCCGAATTCTTGCCCTTTGAAACATAGATTTAGGTGCAAACCTGAAGTACTAAAAGTTTCAAACAATAATTCGTTGCAACTTATTTTTTACACAAAAAACAGGTGTTTATGAGCCTTACTGGATGTGGCTTTTTCAAAGCTGTCGCTTCCATGGGACCCTGAGTTTCACCGAATTTAGCGTAAATTTAAATTTATTTGTTCGAAGAAGGTAAGAGTGAAGAGCTATGTTCGACCGTAAGGTATGCTGGGTGCGGCCAGATATCTGACTCCCGCCTCCAGTTTAATATTCTCCAAAGACGAGTATATGGTATAAACGCACTGGATACCGAATATTTATGGTGGTAGTTACACGTTCCATAAAACTGTGTCCCAGTAAAAAAATTTACGATCCGGCTCGATATCCGGTAAATTAATATCTGGTTGCACCCTGAAGGTATATACTGTGAAATTGTCCTGACCTTTCTAGTTGATATCTTTGGCCAAAGGAAATGCTTAGATTCATTGCCCGCTTATGTTAGCTTGACGTTCATTTCGTTATTAGAAAGGTTGCATTTTTCAAAACTCGAAAAGAATTATTAGTAGGTTTTAAGTTGCAGTGGGGTTTCTGAAATGGACGGGAACCTGCTTATTTCACCCAGAAAACCTGGGACAGTATATATAGCTTAAATAACCTGTTAGCCAACTTTTTTTATTCCGTTTTTGAATCGATGGATCGCGTCCATCGTTCCTGCTTACTTTCTGTTGTGTTTCGTTTCATCAGATTGTTGATTGAAAGTGCTCAACAATTGGGCGAACAACTGTCGTGCGAAATTCAATGCCTGTTATCTGATTTGAAAGCAGTTGCGGCCGAAAAACGCAGGAAAACTGGTATTGAAGATGCAAGTGGCTCTGGTGGTGGCAGTGGGCTGCAACAAGTTTCAACAGCCGCAAAAGGAACTGTTGCTGATAGGTAGGTAACATGAATATGCGGATTTCGATTATCAATCCTATGACTATAGGTTTTTGATATTTTTTCAAAATCTCTTCATATCTAAAAGGGTAAAGTTATTGCTGTAGCTGTTAGCTTATCAAACAATAATCGCTATGTTTGAAGATGTAATGAAACCGAAACCGTCAGTAACCGTTTTACTGTGAGCTTTTTTATCAAACAGCAGTACTGGATTTGAAATAATATGGAGCAGGTTGCACACTTAACACTACTCGGTTTATCTTTGTAATGTTATTTTTTAACTATATGTATCTGGTTTTGCAGATTTACACCGGGTGAGCGTGTTGTGATATCCTCGCCGCGTTCGTCAGGCGGTTTTCAGGCCCGCAATAGTGGCGGAAATCATGTATTTGGAGGTGCTGGTGGTGGTGCAACTACAAACGGGTTTGCATCAATGCTGGCAACCGCTGTGCGTGCGAATACGGTCGTGGCTGCCACTGGAACTGGTGGTGGTGGACCGAGCCCGTTTGGCTTTGGTGGCTCGTCATCGTCATCAATGCCTTCGACAAGTTCGGTCTCTACTGCAGCAACTTCCGCTGCCGCTGTTGCAGCGTTCGCTTCTGCGTCGAAACAGCTTCAACTCAAATCTGTTGATCCGTTGACTTCAAAAAATTCGACACAGAAATATTTCTTGCGAACGCTCGATACAATATTACAAATGCGCGATCATTACCGCGCGTTGCGGAGTCAAGCGGTTCAAATTGCGAAGCAACGCCAAAACGAACAACAACAACAACAGCAGCAGCAGCAGGAGGAGGAACAACAACAACAACAGCAGCAGCTACAAGAACAACAGCAACAACAACAACAAGCGACAACTGTAACAATGGAACCAGTAACAACAGTTGGGGGTTCACTATCGACGCCTGTCGACAGATTCGTTGAGACGCAACCGACAATCGTCGCAATTGAAGAACAGCAACAGGGAGACAGCGCCGAGCAGCAGCAACAACGATCAACATCAATAACAGCAACAACTGATTCCACCGCAGATGACAATATACCACCTGTTATAGACGACGTTGTAACCTCCGCCAGCTCTGCAGCTGAAACTGCAGCAGAAGTTGCTCCTGCTGCAACTGCAGTGGAAGCAGCTGCTTCTACGACTGCAGTAGCAGCTGCTGCTACAAGGGTTGCGTTCACAGCGACGCCGGCAGTTGCGTCAGCGATAACCAATGCTGCGCTTGCTGCGCCGCCTGCGTCGTCGTCGTCGCAGTCGGGTCGCGATGCTCTCGAAGATGGTAAGTTGTGGAAAATGCAGTGGCGACGTTGAAATGTGGTATTAGTGCCGGACCCAGAAATTTCTGGTGGGGTAGGCTCAATATATATTGTGCAAAAGACTAATATATATTGTGAACCTCCCTCGGAAGGATCTACCTTCGGTAAATCTTACAGTTTTATTTGCTAATTTTTAACCGAAAGCGGTTATTTAGTCGCAGAATTCTGGGTTCCTTTCTGCAGTTAGATTTGTGTTGTCGCAAAATGTTTTGTAACCATCTGGGTTGGTATTGTCAAACATATTGTAGTTCCTATCACCGGTTAAGGATTTGGCCGAGCCTGTTATATATGTTAAGTGAAAGATACGTGTCGACAAGGGCAAATATGTTCCACGTGATTAACCCTGCTATTGCAGATCCACGCAGTTGTGACAAATGGCGCTTTTGTTTGAGGACTTATTACTAACACGTAGGGTTCCGCCAGACTTCTAGTTCCGGTCGTTATTCGTGCAAAAAATCAATTACAGCTTTTGTTCCCGCATTGCAGAACACAAGGACCAGAATTTTTACGCCGTTATGCCAAATCATTTAAACACAAAAAAATCGTGGTGGTTAATTTATTTGTTTGAAATGAATGCTTTTCATCTCATGTTCAGTTAATAAGTTGTTAGCTTAAAATCTTGATTAGCGATTTTGTAAGATTGACGATTACGACGAAGAAATAGCGGAAACTTGCTTAAAGTACGTTTTTGACTGGTTTACTAAAGGTAGAACATTAATTCGGTGTTGAAAATTATGTTAAATTCCGGTACCTACTCCTGTTCTGGCAAAATTTATTTCCTGTTGGAACTCTGCTAACAAGCAATACGTGTTAAACAAGTCTGAAAATACGGTTCTAGAAATCATTACGACTGAAGAACACGATATCGGCGGCGACGATGATGATCATATGGGTTGGCTGTTGTCAGACGCATTGGCGCTTGATGATCTGTGGGCGTCGTTATCTGCATGTCTGACTGAGCTCAGCATGATAGTCGCCGATCCTCACGCTGTCTTGGTTCTACAACCAGCCGTCGAAGCATTTTTCCTCGTTCATGTCGGTGGAAGCAACGGTGGTGGTGCGGGTGTTGGCAGCAGTAGGCAACGTCGTAACGGTCGTGAACCAGCATTTAGCGCACCTGGAGGCGCACGCCGTCACCAGTCGGCGAACACTCCGGCGGAACCAGTTCAGTACCGGCGGTCTCGACATATGGTACGTAAGCCATGTAGCGTGCGTTGGATAAGAAGGAGATGGTGTTGTTGACTTAATTATCGAGGACATTTTTCTGTCGTTGTGGGTAGTTTTTGTGTTAGTTTACCGCCCAGACTCAGGCGTTACATCAGGGGCAAGAAATTGGATTTTTTCAAAAAGAAAATTTTTATTTTTTTTTACAAATTTTTGTATGAATTTGTTTTTTCGAAGCTTTGATGTGTCGGTTAGTTGTGACTGTTTGAGATAGTTTGTGCATATTCACTCGCTCTTAGCCTGCGTTTATGTGTGTTGCTGTTAGATGTGCATACCTATTAACAATAAACTTATTAGCATGGGTAGGCGACACTTGATAACTTTTGAACATATACACTTGTTGCTTAGCAGCATATGCTCCATGAGTATTCCGCATATCTTCCCCACCGGGCAGACCGATGTTACTCAACGCTTGGTCTTCGCCCAAAAATATATGACATGGATAGTGCCAAAAATATTTATACGTATGTGAAGAATTTTTTATAAATTGTCAAATGTTTCCACTGGTCCTTGATTATTTTGAAATCGATGTAATGCTCCAGTTCCGAAACTTTTTATGTGCGTAAACATAGTAGCTTCCTGCCGAATAGGCAAACTGAAATACGTAATTTGTCAGGAATAACAAATTTTCTTCTTCCGACGTATTTTGGCTCCACCCAGCTCCTCTCCAATTGTGGGGTATTTCCCGCTTGCGATCAGCATGAATCAATTTTTTCATCATGTTCTCTTGTAGGCTGCACGTTATCCAGCCGAAAACGAACCCGAATTGCAAGCTGTTTCTCAGGCTGCTGCAGCTACGGCAACAACGGCTGCTTCCGCTGGCACAGCAGATGCTTCGAGTGCCAGCCGGGCGAGGCATATGTCCGGATCGGTCGCACGAACACCTGTTGTTCCTACCGATGCTGAGCAACAACCGCTGTCCCACGCGGCTTGTGCCGGTGGCGGTCAAGTTACCCAGGAAGCCACAACCGGCGGCGAAAGCAGCTCTGTCTCAGTTGCAGCCCCCGCTGGTGTCTGTGAAGCTAACGCAACACCGTCAAATTCAGAGTCATCAGCGGTGAGCACAACTACTGCCCAGTCACCGGCACCCGTAACAACTTCAGCTAGTGCTGCGTCTGTGTCGAATTTGTCAGTGAATGCACGGAAATTTTTGCAGTTTGCAGGTATTTATAATGTAATTTATGGAGAGGGAGCACAAAAGTAGGATAGGTGGCTGTAGTAAGGAAAAGCTTGAATGTGTGGGGCCTACCTTCAGCTCGATAAGGATGCTCAAGTAAGTTTGCAATTTATTGGTTTAGCACCTCAGCTATGACGTGATCCTGTACGGTGTGTTAGCCTCAGGTATAGGTAAAAGCTGGGATCGACTGGATATTCGGTTCTGGTTTAATATCTGGCAAAAATCGACATCGGGTTCCGGTATCCGGTATAACCTATCGCATACCGGATATTTGCGGTTGTTGTTTGAAATATCAAAAAACTGCTTTTACATGTCAAAATACTGGATACGTTTCAGAGACAGCAATTCCGGGCAGGTCAAGAGTGGACACTTAGATGGAATAAAAAATCCAAGCCAAAAATGCATCTTTAAGTCCACAAATACTAATTTTTGCACGACTCATACTTCCAACAATGCAGAAATCTATATCCTATATCCGGTTAACATTCGGTTCCGGTACAAAATTTACATTCCGGCTCCGGTTTCGGTGTCCAGTAAAATTAACATCCGATCGATCCCTGGGTATAAGGTGCCCCCGGTCTGAAAAATAGGGTGCGTCAACCTTACCAAGGGTCAGATCGACTGGGGAACATGGTTGTGTAATGGGGGAAAACCACCCATTCCCACCATTGGCAGCCGGGAGAAGGAATCGGAATTTTGACGTACACGATAAATTGTAGCACTGGAACGGATGTTTCCTGAAAATTGCACCGTCAGTAAGCATGTTAAAGTTTCTTGCAAATATTTTAAATACTTGAAACCTGGTTGCAATCCCTTTAAAATGCTTAAATCCCCGTCAGGATTTGTTTGACCGGTATAGTTTACCTCTGTTTGTATGACAATTTTTTTCTTCTTCCTATTCGCAGAAAAGCATCGCGACGTACTGAATCATATTTTACGTCAAAGTCAATGCCATCTCGCGGATGGTCCGTTCTCAGTGTTGGTCGACCATACACGTTTGCTGGATTTTGACATCAAACGGCGGTATTTTCGACGCGAGCTTGAACATTTGGACTCTGGACTGCGGTATGTATCAACGAACCATATTCTCAAAATAATAACAACGTCAACTACAAGCTATCACCACCAAGCGATAACTTGTAAAACAGACGAATAAAACTCATTTGAGTCAAAGAAATTGCGCACACAAGTAGCAGCGCTAATAGTTCGCGACTAGAGTGTAATTTTTGAACATCAAGAGCCGAATTCTCGTATGTGTAATAACATTTGTGGCCAGATAGTAATAGGTTTTCTTTTCATGCTGACGAACTACTGTGTGCTGAATTTAGAGTATCACCATTTACTGGTGTGAAAATTACAAGGCTTATCACTAACTGGTAATTGGTGCTACATATATTTGAGAGTATAGGTCCTTGTCTTCGATGCGAAGTATGACTGAGCCGTATTCTCAGATGTGTATACCACCGTATCAGCCGTTGGTGTTAGGTCATGCAACTTTAAGTCAAACAGCAGTCCTCATTTTATTGTTTAAATTATTTGTCAAGCAGCACCACACCGCACAACATTCCAAGTTTATCCTTGTTGATTAATGTTCTCTTCTTCGTTTTAGCAGAGACGATGTTTCACTTAGAATCCGGCGTGATCTTGTGTTCCAAGATAGTTTCCGTGAATTGCATCGACTCCGTTCAAACGACTGGAAAGGGCGATTTTATATTGTATTCGAAGGTAAGTTAAAAGCAAAGTATTGCTACCAGTTTAAAAATTGTATGTATATAATATAATGTATATATCTATGTGTATATAGATATATACGCATGTAAATGTTTATCAGAGTGAATCCGAAATTCTGAATTTCGGATATGGTAGGAAATCCATTCCGAATCACAAATTACTGAACCATGGTTGTTGCAATGAAGACATTTTTTGTATCATATAGAAGAGGGAGTTCAGGTATCACACAACGCTTTTGGGTTTTTGTACAGGTTTTTAAACACGGTTTCAGTTTGCAACGCAAGACCCTTTTGTAGAAATTTTTATGGAACATACCGCTTAGTTTTTTCCTTCCAAAATCATGGTTACTTATGATTACTGAGTATTATATTTTAGGTGAAGAAGGGCAAGATGCAGGTGGTTTGTTGCGTGAATGGTTCGGTATCATCACTCGCGAAATATTCAATCCAAACTACGCGTTATTTATGACTGCACCTGGAGATCGTGTGACGTATATGATCAACCCGTCATCGTATATCAACAAAGAGCATTTGGATTATTTTAAGGTAAATTTTCGATTCCACCATTTTTTATAATTCATTGTTAAATCAATGATTTTATTGTTTCAAAATTCATATAACCTGGAATCAGGGGTTCTCCTGGTCGTACTTGTTGCGACCAACTTTAATTTTAGTGAGAATTCAGGCAATACGGTAATCGCAAGTTATGAAAGTAGAGAGAATTTCATATCATATTCGGTCTGTATCTGCATATAACCTGTCAAAATATTGCCGATTCTGTGTGGATCATAGTTAGGTCAACTGACTAGGCGCAGGACAAAGTTCAAAAAACATTTTTAATTAGTGTGCGAAACCACTAATGTGCTTTTTGATCTTTTCAGTTTGTGGGCCGTCTCATTGCTAAAGCAATATACGACAACAAATTGCTGGAGTGCTATTTTTCACGGGCATTTTACAAGCATATTTTGGGCAAGTCTGTAAGGTATGCTATATGTTACATTTAATGTGACAAGAATGTGATGGATTTTTTATGTACCTGAGTTTTTCAACGTAACCTCGGCGGGCAATAAATGTTCGACATTTTTCCAAGCCGACGGAGATTGAAGTTAGCACAAATTGTATAGCCCGACTATGTTTATTGAGGTCAACCGTGCCATAATTGTGTGTTAACCAGATATTTTTTCTATTTAGGTATACTGATATGGAAAGTGAAGATCCGGACTTTTTCAAAGGCCTTGAATATCTACTTGAAAATAATGTCAAGGATTTGGGATACGATTTGACTTTTTCGCTTGAGGTAAGCTATCAATACACCATTGATTCTTTTTCAGTTTGAAGCTATCGTCCGCCAGTAAGTGATTTTATCTATCCTCTCTATACTTTTGCACGTAAACTAACCGGTGTGTACTTCTGTGTGTGTTTTTTAAATTCAAATTGTTATTTTTGTTCTATAGGTTGAAGAATTTGGCGAACGCGACGTACGTGATCTGAAACCTGGTGGTCGTGATATTCTTGTAACTGAGGAAAACAAAAAAGAATATGTTCATTTAGTTTGCCAAATGAAAATGACGAGTAAGTTTGGCAGATAGGGTCAACTAGAAGGGGTTAGTTTTGAGCAAATAGTAGGTTGGTTTTTGTGACGTTTGGTTTCTAAGCAGCTTGGACGTATGCCTTTACGATATTCTATCTTACTTAGCACTATACTAACAGTGTGTGCTCGAAAAAATTAATTTTGTGTATATAGTTTAGAAACTCAGCGAAAACAAATAGAAAAATTTTGTTTTGGGAATTTAATGCTCTATCTTGATGGGCAATTTGTTATATTATTTCAATTTTGCGGCTCCTACAGGTGCAATTCGTCAACAATTGGACGCATTTTTGAAAGGTTTCTACGATATTATTCCAAAACGACTAATTGGAATATTTAACGAACAAGAACTTGAGCTGCTGATTTCGGGTCTACCAAGCATTGATATTGAAGATTTACGAACGAATACTGAATATTACAAATATACCAAGGAATCTTTGCAAGTAAAGCTTTGAAATTGGACTAAAACTGTTTTACTTTTTGATTTTCAATCGTAACTCACATCGTGCTTAGGAAGCCGTCAACTATACTCGCTCTGGCCCATTTGGGGAATCTCATCTGAAGTTATATAGCTGTAGTTATGCCATGATCTGAAGTGGAAGCTGTGTTTAAAATAACGAAAACCGTGTTTCATTATAACAGCATTTTATTCGCTGGTGCTCGTGTTTGGAATTCTTAAATCAAACGCATTGGTTTTATCTTTTATCAGCGTTTATTCTCTTGATTTCATTTTACAGGCTTGCATGCGAAACCAGCTAGTAGTCCCTGTTTCATATTCATGGTCCATTTTTAGATTCAATGGTTTTGGCGTGCAATGCGGTCATTTGATCAAGCAACGCTTGCAAAATTTCTTCAATTTTTGACGGGGACGTCGAAAGTGCCTTTGCAAGGCTTCGCTCATCTCGAAGGTATGAACGGCGCCCAGCGGTTTCAAATTCATCGTGACGATCGGTCCACAGACCGCCTGCCAACTGCGCATACGTGGTAAGTTCGATACAGCAATAAATGATGTTTAGTCTAACTGATGGTTACGCTTAACTTTTTGACTATTTTAATGTCTTACGGCACCGTATGCCGCCACGCGACCTCGAACGTGAATTTACCGTACGGCGGCAGACGATCACGTAAATCAATAGTTTGATAACACATCATCAGACGACCACGCAAACCAGTCTAGAGATGCGAAAAAATTATGCCAGCTGCTTTCCAGTTTGTTATGTGACTGAATGGTTTACATATTTTCAAAAAGGTATCGGTGCTTCCATAAATTTTTTTCGAAACGGGTGCTCATTCTGGGTCAGTATCTGAGATGCCGCAATCTGAATTTAAAAATTACAGCAGCCGCAGGTGGTGAAGGTTTGCCGGAACAGGAGTTGGCCCGAAATGAAGCAGTTATTATGTTACATGCTATTAGAATTTGACAAATTTCTTGATAGAAAGAATGAATTTTACATTGCGCGAGTAAGCATTTAAATAAAAATTGATAATCTTGAATCAATTATTTCAGCTTCAATCAGCTTGATTTGCCGGTTTACGAAACGTATGATAAGTTGCGTTCAATGCTTATGACAGCGATTCATGAATGTTCGGAAGGGTTTGGTTTCGCGTAAAAGTTGCAATTGTTTGTGCAAATCGCGATTTAAACAAAACACAAAAATGAAAAATTTAAGCAATGTAAGCTTTGTTGCTTTTTCGTAGTAACACTAGCAGTACGTTAACAAGAAAATGTTATTTGTGTCCTTTCAATAGATGAACAATTTATTTTTTCAAGCCACTATAGTATTCTAGTGGCGTTAAATCAGTTTGTTTAGGTGCAATAATTGCGCAACATCCAAGTTTCGGTAATAAAATAGTTGAGCATTTCGGTAACACAATATATGGTATTTTCATAATTAATTCCGTTTTGTCTGGTGGTGCCCACTCCAATTTTCCTGAATTTGATTTGTCTTAGCCGTTGCCGCTCGTTATGATGTTAGTCTGTTTTATTTCAGGCGAATTGTCCATTTTCGCTCTGGATGTTCAACTGTTATATCGAACACGATGTAATGTTGACCATTATGGAATATCGTTAACAAAAATAATATTAGCGTTCATTTTATAATATTATTAACACTGTTTGTCTATGCTTAAAATATTTTGATTTGTCCGATGTATCATGATTATGTTATTTTTCTTACAGTTGTAACTAATCTGTTTCTTGTTGCGCTCTTTAAATGCAAATTTGTAGTTTCGGAGTTTTGTACGGACAAGGTACAAAGTGTTTGTGTGATCGTATTTTTTAATGATTTTAATATTAGAGCGTGGTTTAAGACTAAGATGGTGAAAGAAAGATTCGGTAGGAAGCGTCATAATTATGGAACAGAGAACTATTGGAATGCTTTGATGTGCAATTTGGCTTGTTTTCAAATATTTTAAAATTTTAAGAGCTATTTATTTGCAATTTCATTATTATTGGCTATCGGTTATGTTTGAGTTTTCATCTTTATGTAAATATGACAACGTGCATTGATGTTATGCTAAAATAGTTATGTTCACTCATTGATTTGTTTAGGTTTGAATTGTAACTAGTCTAAACTTTCGATATGCTTTATCAGTTCTCACGATTTGCAACTATAATGTTCAAGAGGATTTCACACAACACAAAGTTAGATTTCAGTGTTTCACTGTTAATGTTCGCCATTTTGTCGATTCTGTTGTTATTAAGCCAAAATAAGACTGCAAGTTTTGTTTTGCGAGTTAAGTATGAGTTTCGTATTTCTAAGTACTACAGAGAGAAAAAATGGTAGTACGACAATCGCATGTATGAATAATTCTGGACAGTTCGTTAATACTGTTAACTTTTTACTTGTTTGTACCCGAAGTTATTTTGCGTATTTTATTCATGTGGTTTTACTGGTGTTTGTGCGTTGTGCTTTTCGTTTGCTTACTATTGTTTGCTGCTTAATTTTACTAGGCGAAATGGCATAGGAGTTGAGATTTTAGATTCCAATGTGGGTTTAAATTTTGAAGAAATACCATAGACTTGGATTCGGTTGCGAAACTGCGGATGCTGAGTTTTTAGCGGCATATTGCTTGCAGTCATCACCACAGATATTTAGAAAATCTCAAATATATCCATTGTGGGCCTTCAAGCACCATTCAGGTATATATCCATAAAGTTTGTGCTGAGACTTTAAAATGAAATATAATCTTTGTCAAGATCACCATAAACAAGTTCTTTCATGTTGAATTAATATACTTCTATAGTTAAGTAAATGTTCGAAATGTTTATTTAGTTGAGCTGCGTTTTTGCGACGGATATGGGTGATCGGCACAGCAAAGTAAAACGCAACTTACTTTTTAATCGTTTCAAAAATACAAAACTGCTCTCAGCTGATCATAATGATGTTCCAAACTTGTGGCAAATATCACTTCATGCTACTTTATTTGCGGGCACTAAGAAAATTAACGGCAAAGCACCAAATTAGCTACTGCGTTTTCGTTTGCGTAGAAGATTTCCAATATATTTCAATGCAGTACGTAATACACGTAGGGATTATGTAGAACAATATAATGTTGCTGCACAATGACCGTCTCATCAGGTTAGTAGACAATTGAAACTTTTTGAACTTGACATTGTGACAACACGAACACCGCACTACAAGACTTCTTTTCACAGTTTACGCTTTGCGTCCTGAAATTGCATAGGGTTGTCTGCTTGCTAGCCCTTGCGTGTGGGACTGCATGTTTTCTCGACTTTAGTGTAGAAAATTATGCGTTAAAAGCCGAATGGCTGCACTCCGACACACTAACCTGTCCTGGCTGACCTGAATATTTCTACAGGTTCGTCCACCGAAACGTACACCGCAAACAGTGGTGGGTCAAGTTGACACTCTTGAAATAGGCTTTTCTGGACTACACAAACTAAAATTCGACTCCGCCAGAGTCAAATTCGACTCCACCAGAGTCAAATTCGACTCCGCCAGAGTCAAATTCGACTCCACCAGAGTCAAATTCGACTCCGCCAGAGTCAAATTCGACTCCGCCAGAGTCAAATTCGACTCCGCCAGAGTCAAGTTCGACTCCGCCAGAGTCAAGTTCGACTCCGCCAGAGTCGAGTTCGGCTCCGCCAGAGTCAAATTCGGCTCCGCCAGAGTCAAATTCGACTCCGCCAGAGTCAAATTTGACTCACTGAGCGATGTAGGTGGCTCTGCCACTCTTGGTTCCCTGGCTGCACCTAGTCTCTCTTAGAACTTAAGTTAGGGTTAGGCGTGGCTACAAGGCGTAAAATCGTTAAAAACTATGCTATGGCGGCTGCGTCCGCAATGTAAAACTTACCTGGGCCCTGCGAGGCCAATGAATAATGTTGTATAAAGGGTATGGCAGGATTTACGGTAAACGACTTAACTAGTCTAAGTCAGCATATTGTGAGTGTCCGACATGATTGGTTATTATTGTTGTTGTTGTAGGTTGTTGTTGCTGTATAAGGAGATGTACAGGATGGGTGGCTCTCGACCTAATTTGGAGTCGGCGGACACACGATTCTGAGTGTCGGTCTGTATGCAAAGGTCGAGACGCACAGGGGTAGCCGGAACCGGAATCACTTTTACTTTCGAGCTAGGACCAAGCGGTTGGATATTTTGCTAAGAATTTTGTGTGCAGTTTATTGAGTTTCTTGTTAATTGGCGATTGTCTCGGGTTGAAGGCGGAAGTATTGGTTGTAGGTGGCTCTGCCACACTTACCTATTTCAAACAAAACTAAAACAAAAATAAAACCCTAAATTAAAACCACACCTTAAATGAGTCCCTGGCTCCACCTAGTCTCTCTTAGAACCTAAGTTAGGCTTAGGCGTTGCTACAAGGCGTAAAAATGTTAAAACCGATGCTATGGCGGCTGTGTCCGCAATGTCAAACCTTACCTGGGCCCTGCGTGGCCATTGAATAGTATTGCATATTGTTGTGGCTGGTATTGCGGATAACGACATAGCTAGGCTATGTCAGCACTAAAATGGTGCTTTCTTATTGGACGGTATTGTTGTTGTTATAGGTTGTTGTTGTTATAGGAAACTGTACAGTATAGGTGGCTCTGGACATAAGCTAGCATCGGCGGACACCCAATTGTGGGTGTCGGTTTGTATGCAAATTAGGTCGAGACGCACGGGGGTAGCCAGGACCGGAATTATTATTAGTTCTTAGCTGGTGCGAGTTGGTAAATTCTTAGTATTTTTCGGAGCTTATAGTTTTCAAAATTTTCTTGTTGTGTTTGTGCAGAACGGAGTAGCGACTTGCATCGAGTAGGTAAGGCTTGATTGAATTGAAACTTAGGCATTGTCACGGTGGCTTAGGAATGTGAAGGAAACCACGGTGTCGAGTTGAATCGGAGTAGCGCAAGGCGTTTAGTTTACCCAGTATAGAATACTGGTGTTATGTGTTAAACGGACACTTGGAACTTACCGGAGAACCTGGGAAAATTAGTCTAATACATCTAACGGGGTTAGGTTTATTATTCTACGACGGAGTGACCAATTCTAACAGGGTTAGATTGGTCGGAACTTGGGTGCATCTCAAACGGGGTTAGAGTGCATGGTAAAATTGTGTGTAATTTTAACGGGGTTGGAATTGCACGGAGTCTGGAAAGAGTAAAGTGTTGGTATCGGTAAAGCCAGTGGCTGGACTAAAACGGATTTAGGCATAGGCTTTAAGGATTCCGGATCAGGCTACGAGTTAAGTTGCATAACCTGTGATTTACTCGTTCATACTTGGTGTTATACAAGGGTTTGGGTGGGTCAATAAACATTTACCGGCCGCGTTTACTAAATCAGAGCTATAAGCGTACATCGAGAAAAGGACTGCATAAAGGGTGATACAGGATACAGGGTCTAGACAAAATCGCGAACTTCTCATTGGTAAGTAAGACCGGAGTTGAATTAGCATTAAGGAAGAGTCACGATGGCATAGCATGTGAAGGGAATCAGGGGATTGAGTCGTTACTGGATTTCGCAGGGCGCAGGTTTACCCAGTATATAATATTGGCGTTATGTGTTAAACGGAAACTTGGGCTTTAAAAGGGGAGCTCTTAAGTTCTAAGAGAGACTAGGCGGAGCCGGGGACTCCCTTAAGGTGTGGTTTTAGATTTAGATTTGTTTTGTTTTTAGTTTGAAATATATTTAGGAGTGGCACAGCCACCTACACGTTTGTCCGTCTATTATAAGAGATTTATGTATAATATAATTTTATAATATATATACAACTTATAACATTTTATAATATATACAATTGCAGCTTTATCTTGTTTACACATGCATATGTAGGTAATACAGAATACATATGCAAAAGAAAAAAGAAAAGACCATCTAAATGCGAATTCACTGAAGGGAGGTAGCGAAATACCATTATTTTAGATCATCAAACAAAGATTTCTATATTCTATTACATTTACGCAGAACTTCGAATTCACAATATGAATGGTATAGATTTTTCTCGTCGCCCAAACATTTTCATTTCGATTGCATATATCATTTGTTTGTTTATCCTAATTAACCAATCCGGCCGTGTTCTATACTTGGGATAATTAATCAAATTTATTTCAAAGTTTCATTTGAATTCCACCTTGCCGTTAACCAATCATTTGCAGCCTCATAAACCAATCCGGCCCTGTTATATACTTGAGATAACCAATCAAATTATTTCAAAGTTTCATTTCAACTCCACCTTGCCGTTAACCAATCATTTGCAGCCTCATAAACCAATCCGGCCCTGTTCTATACATGGGATAACCAATCACATTATTTCAAAGTTTCATTTCAACTCCACCTTGCTGTTAACCAATCATTTGCAGCCTCGTACACTATAAAATTTAGTACTTTTACAAACTTTAAGCACTACTTTAAAGTTGAGTAGTTTGTCCTAATTTTTGAAGAGCCATAAAAAATACTAGTGATTTATTTATGCTTTTATACAGAAAAATTTTTTCTCACATTTAAAATCATTAAAAAATGTATTCATTGTAGTTGTTAAAAGTATATACTAAATTTTGCTTACTTTTTAACCGTTTTGTTTCCAAAATTTCAACCAAACTAGTTCATCAGCAAGGCATCAAACCCATGGATTCAATGTCTGACATTCGTTAACGTAGTTTCGCAACTTTTTTCACCAACAACATACCACTTTTATTATCGGCAGGCATTGCTCGAAACGGTCTGGTTCCGTCAGGAAGTTCAAATGTTTCAATGGGCAAATTTTTAAGCAACTGATATCCCAACTTAATTCGATACAAATTTTGAGTACGAATCGATGTTGCTGACGTAGCTAAGTAATCGTAATCTTCATGGCGTTCATCAATTAATCGCAGGGTATACTCGATTAGCGATTGCGCTATTCCGGTTCGCATTCGTGAGGCGTCGACTGACACAGCAACAAACTTGAACACCCGGCGAGCGGCATCTTCAGGCGGCAACAAGTCGAAAATATCACCGTCAAGAGCGTTCAGATATGCGTAAATTGCATTGAGTTTGTCGTCGTAAACAGTTGTATCAAGAAGATATGGTGTGGCTGATTTCTGGAACAAAAAATGTTCGTTTCAAAACGCAAAACTTAAACCAAAAGATTTTAATTTACCGAGAAAATAAATTAATTTCAAATTCAGAATACTTTTCTTCCTCGCTTAAAACTAAAATTGGATAGAAATGTGTTAGACTTGCATTAATGATTCCAGATGTCGTCGCACGTTATGTTAAAAATAATGGTCCATCTATAGAACAGGGCCGGATCGTTTTCCGGAGGGGCTATAATAGAGTCAGTTTAGCTTTAGACTAATTTTTTGCTTAGGCTTAGGCTTGGGCTTAGGCTTAGGAATAGGGTCATGCATACGCTTAGGCTTAGGCTTAGGCTTAGGAATATGCTTATACTATTGTTCCAACCCTGTTCCATACATGGGCCAAAATAACGCACAGTTACAAGACATTCAAGCGCGCCACATCCAAAATTTAGTTTTCTTTCGGATGCGCATTGCAGCTAACTGCCGTGTTCAACTCTGAAGGTCAAAAAATCTGATCCTAAACATTATCCATTTTTCCGTGACCTGGAACCGGGGGTGAAAAATTAGGCCAACTCTATTGTTGTTTGATATTGGCATATTTTAGCAATAATACATATAATGCATTGCTAAAAATATGTTTTTACATTTCTTTGTTTGAGACATCTTGGTTTAATAAATTCAAACTCATTCCGCAATTTTTTTTCATCAAAGCGACAAGTTTCACCACCGATATTGCCGAAACCTCCTCGATACAATGTATCAAAAGGCGAAGCTGCCGGCGGCAAACGTCTGGCTGCACAGCCTGGCGCCCACAGGCGTACGGCACCGCTCAGAGGTGTGCGGCATAGCCAGGAATACACATGTTGACCGCAATCTTATTTACCTCAACCACAGAATTAATCCTTAACCCGACTGCTCGTGTCGGATCCGTTTCGTCGATCGCTACAAACGAAATGTGTTCGCTAATTGCTCGTTCAATCATATCCCAAAACGCATGAGCACTTTCATCTCGAGCAACATTCATCGCTCTCAACAAAGGTTCGTGGACGCGGAAAGATCTTTGAAGAAGCTCAAAAGCTTCGTGTCTGGTGTCGCCGTTCAACGGAAGTACGACGTGGTGCAATTCGTGATGAGCTGTTGCCGTCTCCTGTTGCGGTGCAACAAGCGGAGATTGCTCAGTAATCGTTGAAAGAAGCCGTTGAGGTTGTTGTAAGCGGGTGGCTTGATTTGAGGCTGGCGTACAGAAACTGCTGTAATAAGGGCTTGTAGTAACGGTTGAAATAGCTACAGATACATGGAGTGGGTTCAGTGGCGACTGTAGGGCAAAAGACTTGCTGGCGTGTCGGCTGAAAATTGGAAAGATATTCCGTGATAGATAAGTAGCCATTATTTGCCGGTTGAATTTTTGTCGTAGGTGATTTTAATACATTTAAAATTTTTATATACTATTTCAATACCTGTAAAACAAAAAATAAGTAAACAAACATAACATTATAGGCAAAATAAAGAAAAGTCCTAGTAATAGAGATTGAACGAGGCCGTCATGGGTGCAGCAACGAGTTCAGGGCTACGGAGTAAAGAATATATTTGTTTTGCCATCTATATTAATAGCGTAATGTATTAAATGCTAATGCTTTTTTAGATAAATAAGGTATTCGTTTCCATTTTTGGGTATGAAGGTCACATTTTCTCGTCAGAGAGTATGCTTAGGTTTTGGCTTCAGAGACTGTCAATTTTGTAATTCTACTGTTCCTCATCCTAAAATGGTTCCGTGTTTGTCTGATACAACATGGGTTGGGTTTTTCTGGAAAAATTGAATCGACCAAAAAAAGGTGTTTTTCCCGAAAACGGAAAATACGAAAAAATGCAAAAATATATACCTCTGCATCAAGAAATGCACACTGCAAAAAATGGTGATCAAATTGACTCTCTCCGAAATAGGTTTTTCCTGACTACACAAACTGAGTCAAAATTAGACTCCGCCTGAGTCATCTTCGACTGAATTTGACTCTGTCTGAGTCGAATTTTGACTCAGTTTGTGTAGTCAGAAAAAGCCTATTTCGGAGAGAGTTAATTTGACTCACCATTTTTTGCAGTGCAAAGACGTTAATGAATGCTAAAACTGGTGCTAAAATGCTATAATGAAAATCACTGTACTGTTTTAATTAGTATATAATTAAGATTAACAACACGTCCCACGCATACTAAGCTTACACGCCGCAAATATATCAGATGTCTAAAAATATCACAGATTTGTAGGTTTCATGTGAAAATTTACTGACAGGCTTCGTAACCCATTTACTTAACGTCTTTTAACAACCGGTGGATCCCGAAATTACTGACCGAGAAGCGGTGCTAACAAAAGTTATGAAACGCACTTTTTACTTTATAATAAAAAATTGTAAAATAGGGATTTTACCATTATCACAAAAAAGTTTCTGACGCGGAATCGTGCGTACTTCTTCGCCGCCCGCTCTAGATCCTCTGGTGGTCTTAAAACTAAATTTAAGGGACGGGCAATTGTAAAATAGGGACATCACCATTATCAGAGAAATGTTTCTGACGGAGAAACGTGCGCCCTCCTTAGCCACCCGCTCTAAAACCGCTAGTGGTCTTAACTAAATTTAAGGGGCGGGCTTCGTTTTTAAGTTTTGAGCCGCCTCATACGTTCAATTGTCTTTGCAAATCGTTGCCAATCAGCGAATATGGCAGTGTGCCTTTCAGGCACATGTCAATGCCCAATAAGTTTCCCCGGATTCTATGTCCCTTGTCTCGGCATTCACGTTCCCCGCGACATACCTAATTTGCGTCCAGAGCATATAAATTTACATCTAAAAGCAGTCCAAACCAAGAGTTGTGTGTACCCTACAAAACCACCTTTGAAACCAGTGGTATTTTAATTCTATTTTGGTCCCTAAAAATTCATTTTCCTACATAAAAATACAACGAATTCTCCATCTGTGTAGTACAGAACCCAGCAATCGGTGTCTGTTTGTACCAATATTCGCAAAAACAATAAACAAAATGTATAAAACTGCCAAATACATCTGCGTTTGTTGTTAATATTATTGTAGCCCCAATGGTTTGTACGGTTCACGTGATTTTCACAAGGAGTGTTGTTTAGAAAAGTTAAAAAGGTTATGATGATTTTGTTAAATTTTAAATTTTGGCAAAGCTCTGTCTGGATCCGTTTACATTTAACAAGCAGCCTCTAAAAGGGTCAGGAGACGGGTTACACATATGAACACTATAATATAACAGAGGATGGTGTACAGTATATGTTTCAACCATTTATTTTAAACTTAAAAAATACTAAGATGAATTTGTTTTGCTACGGAAGCAACTCTTTTTATGAAGACAGATTTAAGACTACATTGGTAAAATTTTATAAAAAAACACCAATAAGCTGTTTAATTTAGGCAATTATCAGAAACTTCTGTATTAATGTATTAATTTTGGATTTGAGACTGAAGCTATCAGAAATTGAGTCTGCCGCCGCAAAGTGTGGTAAAACATTTTCAAAAAACTGTCATCGTAAATTCGTGACTAAAAAACGACTTTTTAAACCTGAGACCTCAAGAAGCAGGTGAAATGATTTCACCCCCCAGAAAACTTTCAACTTGGCTCGTATAAGTCAACAAAAACTCTAGTATGTCTCTATTAAAAAATTTTTAAATTTATACTATGTACTTTTTAGATTGCGTTTTAGCGCTCACGGATATAAACCGCCTAGTGCCAAAACTTAGCTGCGGTAACTCCCATCTTGTTTCAGGGACGCTTCAATTCAAATTGCAGAAAATTTCGGTGTTTGCAATTCCCGAATCAAAATTCAAAAAAGCACCCCTATTGCAACCATTGTTGAATAGACCCCGTTCTAGTTTAGAATGTCGTAAACGATGTTTCTATTTTTAAAAATTTTACTTGCTTTTTCTTTCCCCGCTAGTATTAATATGCGCTTTATGCAGAATACATTAAACAAACTATAAATTTCTCCTCACATTTCAGTGGTGCGGAAGCTAAGCCAAACAAAGCGTCGGGGAGTGTTCGTTCAACAGACCCTATTAACCATTAATCACGATGGAACTGCGTATGGAAAAGCTACCGGAGCTGGAAGTCCAAACAAAATGAATGTGACAAAAACATTACGTTGAATTTGGTAATTTTAACAGTATAATTCGTAAATTCTAACCATTATTAATTTTAAAGTTTTGTTTTTGAAAAATCTTGGCAAACAGTGCTTCTGAAACTTTAACGCAACAAACTCACCGAAGGAGCGCTATATTAATACGAAAATTTTAGAGCCGAAATTTATACCGAAAATTGCACCACAGCAGGGGTCAATATTTAATATACGAAGGCTGGGACCAAACGTCTTCTATGGTTTGAGCGTTGAAATTTAGAAAATGTTTCAAACTTTGTCTAAAACTTGGGAATATGACGAATCGTAGCGCGGTACAAGAAACGTGAATTTATTTTAAACTTCTTCTTTGTTATTTGAAGCCCATGATATCGTTGGTCATTGTTACCTTTAGGGCCGTAACAGTAGATTAAGCGTATTTCTAAGCCTAAGCCTAAGCCTCGTTGCAAAAGCGTATGTCTAAGCCTAAGCATAAGCATAAGGCTAAGCAAAAAATGTAGCCTAGAATGTAAAGCCTACTCTTTTACAGACCCACCAGAAACCGGGACGGCACCTAATGTAATTTGTTCGATTCCAAGCCCGTTTTTATCTAAAATCGTATAGAATATGATTTTAAACTTATAGGTGGGAACGCGCATATATAATTAATCGGTGCATTGTACTGAACCTAAAATCAGTTCCGGCGGGGTCGAAATTTTTCTAATCGACCTGAACTTTCTTGCAAGAACCATTATCATTTACCGACAGCTGTCAACGTCGCTAAATTTAGAAGTTATTTACAGTTAACATGTAGCCGAAAAAATCGTACTTTTTGTATTTTAAAACAGGAATTGTGGCGTTGAAAAACAACGTAAAAACGTGCAAAAATAAGTTTAAAACTTGTCCAAAACTTTGACAGTTAACATTTCAAATATGACAACAACAACAACAAATTAAACTTGAAGCATAGTGGAAAATAATTTTTAAGACAGTTGCCGTGTTGTTCTCATTTTTGAGTCACTCACTATCTGTCGACACGTACAGAATAAAAGCAAATTTGACGTCTGGCAAAAAATAATGTCACGCCCCTAAAGCGGTAACTAATATATGGAAATTTGTTAACATTTAGCAACCTGGCGGTTATTTATAAAATCTGTGCAGTGAGTGAAGCCATTGAAAGAATCACGGGAAGGTCGAATATTCTCAAAAACTCGCGAGCGAAGCGAGCCAGAAGACGGACGCATTTTTAACCATCGGCAGTTTTGGTTCAACCGGTTTGTCCCGTTTGCGGTTGACATTGCGCCTGTCACTTTTTGTCTGCGTGGACCTGTTAACCTGATTCCTGCCGTTGCCCCCATACCGCTTAGGCTAAAATTTACTTTGATGGTTTGGCTTTAGTTTTAGCAGTAGTGTTGTGGACTGTTTCATTTTACAGTAATACTAAGTTGATTGTGTAAAACATACCAGGTGCACACTTTGCCTTATGAATTCATTAATAACTATCGCTCGGTACCGGATGCCAAAAGATTTCGGTTTAATACGCTTTGTGTAAGAGTCACGAACTATTCCAAGTTTTGACCAATTGTATTAATTAACCACCAGTATACGATATACTCTCATAATAAAAGGTTTGCCTTCTAATATTGACACTAAAACTGAAATCATACCTCGTTTGCGTTAGGACTGGCCCTTCTTGAACTATGTGATCTAGAGTTACTTCTTCACCCCGGAACCTTAAGGCTATTAACCCTTTCTCACATGAATATTTTCTATTTCCCCTGAGACCTATTTTTCTACTAGGATTCGGACTCCAGTGACTGGAGTGAGAGGCGTATACCATCACCACTCAGCTATAGGAGCTTGACGCTCGAGCCCGAGGGGGCTCTCACATCTTGTGGTGATTTAGTACTATGTATACGTGTTGTAATTGTTAAACACGCTGCGATATATACTATTTAACGTATATACACTGCGCTGAGTTGCCTACAGGCAAGGGTTAAGTATTTCGGTAATTTTACATTGCCGACGTACGCCGGTCTCAATAACCTCTGTTGTAAATCTCTGAATAATACCACTAATGATAAAAGAAACAAACGTATAAAACCAAAAACATAACTGAATCAAAATAAAACTAAAAAACGCAAATAAATATAAGAGTTTTTTAGACAAGACAAATGTTAAGTATAATCACATTTTAAGTAAAGTCAATATTCTGGTAATGGTATTCCAATGAAGCTGGACGGCTGGCATGACACAAAATGCTGTTTAGTGGTGATACAACTTTTGATCCATGTATAGAATACGGCGGGAACAGTAGTATAAGCATATTCCTAAGCCTAAGCCTAAGCCTAAGCCTAAATGTAAGGATGAGCCTAAGCCTAAGCCTAAGCCTAAGCCTAAACCTAAGCAAAAACATTAGTCTAAAGCTTAAACCGACTCTATTATACAGCCTCTCCGGACATGGGCCCAACTTTTTATACAGAGACTACTTTTATCGAATCAGTACGTATAAGGTGGCTTGGCAGGGCCATGTTCACCAGTAACAGAGGCGGATCCAAAAATTTTTGATGATGAAAGTGGGCTGACTAACCAAACATTATGAAACGCAAAAATTGCAAGGTAGCGACCGTATCGTTTTATCACCAAAAATATTCTGAGCGCGAAAAATGGTTTGGTATGCCATTTTATCACAAAAAAAATTATGCGGGAAAAATTGTGTGTTTTACAAAAAATTTTCTGAGTGGAAAAATTGTGAGGTCGGTACATTACCATTTTAACGCATAAAAATTTCTGACGGGGGCTAGTGACCAGTAAACTTTTACACACAAAAAAGTATTTCTGAATTTATTCAGAAAAGTGTTTTCTGTGGCAAATCTGAAAAATTTTGCTGATATTTAAGACAATTTTTCTAAAAATAACTGGAAAACGTTTATTGTCAGACTTTATTTCAAAACGTTTTTTGAAAACATTTCTGTTTTATAGCAGAAATACTATTCAAGTGCACCTTGCCAATCATATTTCTCAAATGTAAGAAATTTTTTTCTTAAATATCAGAAATATTATTTTGAGTGTAGCTTAGACACTTAAGCTTAACAAGCCTCCGCCTAAACATAGGCCTATGGCTAATTGAATGTCTAATCCCTCTTTCGCATTATCTTTAAGACGCAGTGCATAACTTCACATCGGCTACTCCTTCTCGCATAGAGTTGACTATGGGCATCTCAGCGCAGTGTATGCACGTTAATTAGTATATATCGCGCAGTCTTTAAGAATTGCAACACGTGTACATAGTACTAAATCACCACAAGACGTGAGAGCCCCCTCGGGCTCGAGCGTCAAGCTCCTATAACTGAGTGGTGATGGTAAACGCCCCCCACTCCAGTCACTGGAGTTCGAATCCTAGTATAAAAGTAGGTCTCTGATGAAATAAAAAATACTGATGTGATAAAGGGTTAAAAACAACAATAGGTGGGTACTGGCTGAAATTACAAATTTTGCAAACTTTAAAAATGAAACGCCACTTTTAAAGGTCAAATTTAGTAACCGTCAAATTGCGTTTTATGAATTTTACTATTAACAATACTGAAATACTCCTTTAGCAAGAGACCAATTTGGCAACAGATAACAGAAAGTAAACACGGCAGGGCCCGCTGGCATTAAGAAGGTGTGTCATATTTTAATTGTGTTGTTCAAACCATGGACGTAGTAAGGATTTTGGAAAGGGATTACGTTCCACACCAATTTCTACGCTGGATTCTTGTGTTGCGCTCTGAAACCGGGTCTTAAAAACCCGTGTACAAAAATCCAAACATGGATTTGACGCCTAAATCTCCCTGACTGCGTCCTTCAAAATGAATGAGTTATGGCGGATCAAAGTTGGCAAAGGTACTAGCTATTATTGAAAAATGTTAACTTAGGCCGAAATTGTAAATACAGAAACAGATTACAAACGGTCCGGTTCAATATTTATCATTGGATTTCACTCGGTGGTCAAGAAGGTATTGTTGATTTAATTGTGATATTTAAAATCAATCAGTAAGGACCAATTTAAGTTGTCAAAACTTCTAGCTATCATAGAAAAAAATTCAAAATTTTCGGCCACAGGATATGAAATGCCCAATGACAAGAATGGGTTTACATGTCAATCTATTAAGTTTTCATAAACATCTATGCTTAACTATGAAGGCATGTAAATTTTAGCAAATGCACCTGGCGATAATATACAATGGCTGGGTTTCTGAAATCTCACTTAACAACTGTTAACTTAAGTTATACTTAAGTAATTACGTCGCTAACAGAAAGAAATTTAACTTTTTGAGTAAAAACAAGTAAACTCAAATATGATGCACCACTATCATAACAAGAAAGATGTAGTTTTGTATTTAGACATATTCCTGAACTGTTAAGCTGTAATATATCAAATTTAGTCAGTGAATTACCTGAGTATTTACTAAACTTAAGTACGCTTTTAAACGCTACGAATTGGTTAATTTATTGCTTAGCACGTACTTATAAGTATGAAGTAATACTGAAGTACAGTTTAAGAAACCCAACCAATATGTTTTACATTCTTGATTACCAGGTAATAAGTGCTAGAGGGTGTTTAAAGTTTTTCTGGCCATAATAGTTTTATACGACGGCTTATACTGGTTCTGAATAGTTTTCCACTTTGCAAAAACGCTCAAAGTACCAGAGTACCTACACCGCAAAAAATGGTGAATCAAATTGACTCTATCAGAAATTGACTATATAGGTCTACGCAAACTGAGCCAAATTCGACTTCGCCAGAGTCAACCGTGCGACTCAGTGAATCAAATTTGACTCTGGCGGAGTCGAATTCACTCAGTTTGTGTAGTCCCGTAGAGGCTATTTCGGAGAGAATCAGTTTGACTCACCATATTTTGCAGTGTATGCATGTTTTTTAAATAGTTGGGTCAGTTTAAAACTTTTTACATCATTGCAGTGTTGTTTATTGAAATAAAGAATGAAAAGTTATCAGATTAAAAGTGACTGATCACTTTTTAATACAATCTGTATTGGGAATAGACTTTGAAACTTTGTGAAACGCACAATCCTACAAATTGTTCCATGGAAAACGGTATGGTCTTGTTTTACCCTTGATCACATGAATATTTTCTATTTCATCTGAGACCTACTTTTATGCTAGGATTCGAACTCCAGTGACTGGAGTTGAAGGCGTTTACCATCACCACTCAGCTATAGGAGCTTGACGCTCGAGCCCGATGGGGCTCTCACGTCTTGTGGTAATGTAGTACTATGTATACGAGGTGCAATTGTTAAACACTGTGCGATATATATTTAACGTAAATGCACTGCGCTGAGTTGCCCATAGTCAACTCTATGTGAGAAGAGGTTAAACCAAGACACTTTCGTACTCTTGGTTGAGGTATTAATTTTAAAGTTTCTCACTGATATATACTTTCCACAACTCTCCCCGTAGACTAAGCCTAAGCTTAAACGTATGCCTAAGCCTAAACCTATGCCTAAGGCAACATGTTAAGCAGGCCCGTAGCCAGCGCACCTTACTTTCATGGGACATAAAATATTTTAAGGGAGGGTTTACAAGGGTTCTCGTTAACTTACAACCAAAGTTGTAAATTTTTTAGTATGGCAACATTTCCTCAGAGGAGCTTAAACCCTTGACCTCCTTTCGGTTACGATCCCGATGTTAAATCTTAAAAACGAAAAGTGAAAAGTAAACAATTGCTAAATATCATTTTTTTGAAATGTGGTATACTCCACATATTTAGTAGAAATAATAATCTGGCAAAATCAATTTAAGTGAAACGAATCATTTCAAATAATAAACAATAAGTTTTTTTTTCGTAAAATCGACAAACGATCGCGTTTGTTGTATTAATATCCTGGAGCAGTACGTGGTGCAGGACACTGATTACAACTTCCTACTGGTCCGGGTTGACCACCCTCGCCAGGTGAACCAGGGTAGCCAGGATTTCCACGCCGACCAGACTGACCTAAAAATTTAAAAGCATTTAATAGAGCAAGTCTCAGTCCACACCGCGCCCAGCAATTTTCAGTTGAGGGAGCAAGAAAATTTACAAAAGTGGCGACGAAAATTTCTCTTACAATTATTAATGCAGTTGAAAAAGATTCGACAAGTTGTGGCGAAGGTGTCCGTGTGGGGGGTCCACATCCCTACTCGTTCCGCCCCCACCGCGTAGTTTCGGGCCCAGAACAGCTATCGCTGCAAATTGCATTGAACCCATAGAAGGATAATGGCTTTTATAAACTTGTTGCACCCACATTTGCGTTAAGACTTTAACGATCAGCCTTTAGGTTACATGCCAATGTAAATTGTTTTGCGTCGTTCGTTTTAATGTTTCCTGTTTTTCTACCATTTTAAGCGTTTTTAATAAAGAAAAACTAAGTTTTTCATATCTGTATCAGAAATTGGCCCTACAAAATGGATTGATTGCACCTGTTGTATACAACCGTTAACATGCCAGCTACAGTCAAAATTAACTGTTCATATACCAGAATTTCTAGTTTATTTCCGAATCTGAATTAGAAAGAAACACTAAAATTACACATCACTCGTTATAAATCATTGACCCACGTTTAACTACATTGCAAAAAATGGTGAATCAAATTGACTCTACTTAGTGAATCGAGTTTGATTCTGGCGGAGTCGAATTTGACTCAGTATGTGTAGTCCGGAAAAGCGTGTTTCAGATAGAGTCAATCTGACTCACCATTTTTGCAGTGTATAGATAGGGTCTTGCCTACTAAGTGTAAGCTTAAATATAAATTAAAACCTATACCTAGGCGTAAGCTTAGCATAAGCCATCCCTAAGCGTAAGCTGTCAGTGTCTAAGTCACTGCGCCCCAAGTCTCCCAGTTGCCTTGGCTGGCCCTCATTCTTAACATGGGTCAAAACAAAATTAAAACTAACCTCTATTGCCAGCGCTACCCAAGGATCCGAATCGTCCAGGACTTCCATCTCTACCGCGAGGACCACGTTTACCTCGCGGCCCTTGCGCTCCTTGCGGGCCTGCTGGACCGTCTGGGGCTAGCATTCGAAGCAGTTTGCCAGGACTTCCCTAAATGGTAAAAATTGAAACGCTAAAGTAATTTCGAAGTCAGAAATTTTGACCCCTTAGATTCAGCAAGATTTTATATTTGCCTTGTCACTGGTGTTAAAACCTTTTACGACATCATACTGCATCTAAACAGTTCAAAAAGCGTCAGAAAGATCAAAGTGTACACCAGGACAACTTTAAAACCGAAAGCTGCTATATGTTTTCAGATAGTGCTAACGTAAAAGATTCTGAGATATATTTTAGCGTTAATATTCACAGAGTTTGCGGTCTACGAACCAGTCAACGCCGCGTTCCCAATCGCTCTACCCACAGCAAATGATCATAATTTGTCAAATATTTAAATTTTTAACCTTAATGGGTACCAAGAACAAAAATATCTTAGATAGCTCATACCGGGTTTCCAACAGCACCATTTTGACCAGGGCCACCAACAGGCCCAGAATCGCCGGGCGGACCACGTCCACCGCGTTGACCTGGAACACCGCGAGAGCCTGGATCGCCACGAGGGCCAGGCGCACCTTTAAGACTGAAACCAAACAAAATAAATCTAATTGATTAACGCAATTTCAAACACAGCCCCAACGTTAAGCCTAAATCTGACTGCCCGTTCGTATGTCCAATTATGCTGAACCATTACAACTTCTAGTACTGAAGTGACCCGAATAAGAGGGGTAATAAAGGAGGGTCCTAAGTTTGATTCCCAATCAATAGGAGTGCGTATGCCTAATAAGAGTCCGTAAGTGGATAGAGTCGCTAACCCGAGATTAGAGTCCATAAATGTCAATTATCCTTTAATTGTAGCTCATATTATGCGACCACAGGACCAAATATAGTTGAGTTCGAAACTCTAAAGCGTACTTAAGTTTTGAAAGTACATCAAGTGTAACCTTGCATTATCGCTCAAGCTTTTGATACAAAGCATCATGGACTGGCCAAACAAGATTTCAGTCATCCCCGTCGGGTTGCTACAGTAAACGGTTCTTGATATTTTGGCATGGTAAGGGTTTCACGTATGACACCGCATCGTGACGGACGGTGAGGGCCAGCACCGGACGGGACGGATGGCGACTGACTTGACGTGTTTACTCAGTATTAATAAATCCCTGCAAGGCTTCAGTGTAAACACAATAGATAACATAGAAAATATTCATGCAGGAAAGGGTTAATATTTAAGAAATTGAAACGATTTTGACATGTTACGTTTCTTACCAAATGTGCTAATTTAACGAATAAAGCTGCAAAAGGCTTCATTTCAAAAAACAAACATCAAACTTTGCGGTTTTCTTAAACAAGACCGCAAGCAGATTAATTTGAACTTGAATTCAACCGTTAAAACGTAAAAGCTCTTACCCAGGATTTCCTAGAAGTCCAGGCAATCCAGGTGGACACACCATGCACGGTTCTTTGATGGATGCGATGTCTGCCGCTGTGACCGAACCATCAATGCCAGGCTGTCCTGTTTTGCCTTCGTCGCCAGTTGAACCTGGCTCACCCTGCTGGCCTTGATCGCCAACTGGTCCGGCTCGTCCTTGGTGACAAGTACAGCCTGAAATTTGAGTAAAATATGTGTTTAAAAAACATCAGCCAATGAAATAAAGTTGAAAAAGCTGGGTATGTATTTAAAATGTACAGGATCGTAGGAAGCCTCAAAACGCTAGGGTAAGCGGGGCAAAAAGCTTAAGCGGACATGCAGATATATCGAACAGTTTGGAAACAGAGATAAAATATTCGTTCCGAAGACGGCCCATGTAAAGATCACGGGGGGACGTTTTTCTGTGGGACTAGAATAGAGTAAGCTTATGGTTTAGACTAATTTTTGCTTGGCTTAATAGACCCTAGGCTTAGGCTTAGGCTTAGGAATATGTCATTCTTATGCTTAGGGTTATACTTTGGCTTAGACTTAGGAATATGTTTATAATACTGTTCCGCCCATGTTCTTTACATTGGCCCCGAAAACCAAAGGTTTTCCAAGTAGTTCAGCTCCCTTCCCTGATACTCTCTTTCCACGGATTGGTAAACGAATCTACGACAATTTGTCGCGTGACAACTTGTCACGCACCAACGTCCTAAAACCTATAAATAAATCTAAGCATAATCCTAAGCGTAATCCTAAACCCAAAGCCCAAGTATACGCATAATGATGAGCGACACATTGTCGAGTGGGGGGGGGGAAATCGGATTACCAGTTGTCGGGCGACAAATTATCGTGACACTCTCGTGAACATATAAAAACTTACATCCGGCCCCAACAAAGCCGCCTCCAAATCCACCCAGTGCTTGACCAAACAACCACGTGTCGCGTTTCAACCGATTAGCGTTGGTGTGAATTTGTGATGACGTCTTGGTGATTTTGTGGCGTATCTCTTGATACCGACTCTGAAATTTGAAACAAATTGTAAATTTTAAATTGAACCAATTAATAAAATATTGTGTTCAATTCGATAAATCGATGTGTGATATAATAATAAAATGCCAGAGTTAACAACCAGTGTACAGTACACAATGTAAAGAACAGGGACGGAACAGTATTATAAGCTTATTTCTCAGCCTATTACGCCCAAGCCGAAGTCTAAGCCTAAGTGTAAGAATGAGTTTATTTCTAAACCTAAGCCTAAACGTAAGCCAATCAAAAAATTAGTGTAAAGCTTAAGCTTATTCTGTTCTAGTCCCATAGAAAAACGTTCTGCCCCTGATCCTTACATGAACCGATCTAACCAAAGAAATATCAGTATGTTTTCTATTAAGCAGATAAAATATCTAAGTTAGCTCGTGTTAAAGTTCAAACCAAGTATAGAAAACAAGAGTATCATAAAAGCATTCATACCTACAGGCAGGGTCATAAGGTCCAACTCCGCAACGCTTAATCAAAGATGTGTATTTTTTAACTTAATTCTATCATTATTTATACTTTTCAGTTTGAAAAATGTTTTAACTGAACATCATAACGTTAAAAATTTCGCCACTGGATATTCTTTTCAACTATCGACATCGACAGAATTCACAATATGAGCACCGAGCGATGAAAGTGGACATCGAGGCTTAATGATACAAGGCAAAATTAGTATTTCATAAACCCCCATTGTGCGAGCCGCCTCATGTGGGGCAAAAAGGGGATGCGTTTTGCCTCGGTTTTTGAATTTTCTATCTCAAATCTAAAGCTGAAATATTTTCTGCAGACTGACTTATCTAAAATATGTTTATCGTTTATTGAGTTTTTCCGGTCTTCCGTTTGCTAATTTAATTTACAACTGTACTGAACAAGTAAAAGTTTGAATGGGAAATTTATTTGATTCCACAAAAATATAAAAAATAGAGAAATCAACAGAAAAGGCTCAAAAACTGTTTTGAGAAAATTGTTTTGCAGGGTCCCCTCTGCCAGGCTTCAAGAATGGCTCGTAAAGCCGGGCAGATAAGGGTTGCCACAAGCCGCTCCACGTCAACCTTTGCGGCATATTTGCTAATTTTGGGTCAGCGTTGTAAACTGTCAAACAAGTATATATAGGATTAATGGCCAATGTTATTTTTATGGGCGTGATAGTAGATTAAGCGAATTCCTAAGTCTACGCCTAAGTAAGCCTAAGCGTTTCAAAAATGTGATCCTAAGCATAAGCCTAAGTCTCAGCAAAAAAAATGTAATCAAGAATCTAAACCTACTCGTTTATAGGCCCACCAGAAACCTGGTCGCCCCATAAAGTAACATAGGCCGGATTAATAATACCATACCTGACAAAAATCGACTTCATTCGACAAATGCGATTGCAATTGCTGTATGTAACTGTACAACAATGGCAGTGTTATTATTGTGCTAACAACTGCAACTGTTGACAGTACAACTGCAGCAAATGCAATTTTGCGCGCATGACGATGATCCGCTTCGTCAAACTTTATCATTTCATACGAATTTTCACGATTAGCAGTCATAGTTTTTTAAATTTAGTTAAAAGAGAAAATGTTAAAAGCTTAAAATTAATAAAAAAATAAACAATTATAAGACATGCAGGGTGGTACCAACGGCGTAGCAAAGAATTTGTAGTAAAAACTAATAAACACAATTCAGCCTAAAGCCTAAGCAAAAAGTAGTTTTAAGCTAATGCTTACTCAAATTGCAGTCCCGGAGAAAAACGTTCCGCCCCTGATCTTTATATCAGCAATAACGACACTAATAATAGGTATTAATTATAGCAATGTTTATCGTGAAGCGTCGAAACAACATACCGAATTCAAAGTTGTAAAAATTTTGCAACAAAAATTGCTCATCTGAAGCTCACAAAATGTAATTTTAAGTTATAACCAGCTGAAATATCCCAATACTTGCTAATGAGCACTTAATTGCAAAATTTCAAACGAAAATATACCTTTACAGATACACTGCAAAACCGACCAATGTTACTTTAAGGGGCGTAACAGTAGATTAAGCGTGTTTCTTTAGCCTAAGCCTAAGCATAAGCGTTGCAAAAATGTGTTCCTAAGCCTAAGCCTAAGCCTAAGCAAAAAAATGTAATCTAGAATCTAAACCTACTATTTTATAGACCCACAAAGAAACCTGGGCGCTCCTTAAAGTAACATAAGCCGCAAAACCTTGCATCTTCTACTGTGCCTCAAAACGTAAACAACAACCTGAAAAAACATATATATCGCCGCATGCCAATGCACTAAGACACTCAATAGCACAATATCAAACTGAATGAACAAATTGCACATTTGTCAGCTGCTTATATATCGAAAAAAAATGTTTAATATAAAACGCAATATTACAGAATTTATAACAAAGCCAATTAATAATATATAGAGTTAATTTCAATTATACGCATTATCACTTAATTATCTCACAATTTTGACTTCGATTGGTGCGTTTGTTTTTCATGTGCAACGGCCTAAATAATTATTTTGTTTTCTAAACCAAACATTCGTTTCAAAAACTTTTCATGGGCACGCAAATTTCTACTGTAAACCTATCAACAAAAATCAACCCAGCGTCACCCCACACGCTGTTTTCTTTTCGTGGGAGGAAAAATGAAAACAAAAAAGTGAGAGTTTTTTTCGTGTGTTGATATTTTAAGTATACATATACATAGTTCAAGTGCAACTGTTTTTAATCTGTAATTGAAGACAAGGTAATTATAAAAAAATTAATTATTTCAAATTTGTCAAATTTAAATCGCCTGAGAAACTTTTATTAAAATATAATAAATCACTATTTATACCCAACCCTACTCGTACCTGCACTAAAAACCAAGAAAATAATCACATGGTATATTAATGGCTGAAGACGTTTTGGGCCCATGTATAGAACTGGGCCGGAACAGTAGTATAAGCATATTCCTAAGCCTAAGCCTAAGCCTAAGCATATTAAACCTAATCGTAAGTATGAGAATATTCCTAAACTTAAACAAGAAGTCTACAAAAACAGTATTCAACTCTGCAATTAATTTCAGTTAAAATTATTTTGAAGCTGATAGCCGGCCTTAAATTGAGAAAACATCAACCCAATGTGCAATTACCCATTGAACCAATTTTCTACCCTTTTTACGTCTTAAAAATATTTGGGCATTTCACGTTATCGTTGCCAGCAGCCGGCGTTTGCTCAAAAATGATTTGAAATATACTTTCACGGTGTAAAGATTATAAATAAAAACTTATGATACGTTTAAACAAAAACAATAATCACTAAATCGTGTATTTTAATTGAAAAACAGTGAAAATTTGAAAATGAAACGTGGGAAAAAACATTAACTTTTTCTCACACATTTTAACAGTAAACTAGCGACCCCCTTGAAGCTGGTTGGAGGGTAGGGTTAAGTTGCGTATACAAGCGATCAGCTTTTTATGATTAATGAGCTTTTAAGTTTTTCAGCCAATGTAAAGAACAGGGGCGGAACAATATTATAAGCATATTCTTAAGCTTAAGCCTAAGCCTAAAACTAATCGTATAAGAATGAGCATATTCCTAAGCCTAAACCTAACCCTAAAGCCATGCGAAAAAATTAGTGTACAGCGTTAAGCTTACTCACTTTCTAGTCACACAGAAAAACCGTTCCGCGCCTGATCGTTACATGGGCCAGTTTTTCATTTATATCAACTGAAAGGTGCGTTTCGAAATTGTGTAAAAAACAACAAATTCACTTGAATAGTTTGGTCTGTCAAATCGAAAATGATTTCATTTTTACACCGCGGGAAACTTGGACTTGCAACGATTTAAGTCGATCAGTCGCGTTGTGATTGTATGAAAAACATTGGTTGTCGACGAATATTTGTTGATCATGAAACGATTTTATAAAATACGACACGCATGAAGATGAAGTGTACTGTAGTGACTCGAATAAAACAGTGATTTGATTTGGCTTCTGCAGGTGGGTACCCCATGTCATTCGGTTATGAACTGTTATTTATTGATAAACACCGTACTCTGCCGCCCTACGTTACTGATATATATCCGGTTTTGCAACTATCCGTTAAACTAATGTTTGTATGGTCCTGGACTCGTTCATGCACAACAATTATAAATATTAACTGACGATTATGAATTCTAATTAGGGTTAATGAACTCTGTCCGTTTACGGACTCTGACGGACTCGTATTGATTGGGATTCAAAATGTGGGCGCCTCTTATTCGGGTCACTACAGTATACCATTAACGCAGTGTATAAATGATAAAAGTACCTAATTAATATATTTGATGTAATATATATTCCAAGCTTGCGCCCATGTAAAGATCAGGGGCAGAACGTTTTTCTGCGGGACTGCAATAGTTTAAACTTATAATTTAGACCAATTTCTTGTTTAGGCTTTACGTATGTCAACCTTATTTTTACGCTTTATACTAATACTACAATTTCTACAAGAAGCGGATGGCTGGTCTACACCCAGCCTTCGGCTATGGAGGAATTGTTACCGGTGGCACTCGTTATTTCGGTACTGTAGTGACCTGAATAAGAGGGGGGACTGATATTTATTTGGCCTCTCCAGAGGGTACCCTTCTTGTTATTCGGTTATGGGCTGTTATTTATTTTCAACCCACGCTCCGCCGCCCTTCGTTACTGATATATATTCGGTACTGCAATTGTCCGTTGAATTAAACGTTTATTTGTCTTGTGTCAATAGCTTGAGCGATAATACAGTGTTATACTTTTAGGAATATACTTTCAAAATTTAAGTACGCTTTAAAGTTTCGAACTCATATTATTTGGTCCTGAAGTCATTTGTGCGCTACAATTAGGGTTATTCGACATTTAAGGACTCTAATTAGGGTTTAGGGACTCTATGCGCTTACGGAGTCTTATTAGGGATACGGACTCCAAATGATTCAGACTTTAAATGGGGACCCCCCCTTATTTGGGTCAATACAACAACCATTTTTTCGCACTTTGATAAAAGTTGTGTTCTTCAGTTTAGTTTCTCTTTTGTATTACGTTGTGGCAGTTTTTAAATCTTTTATAAGCGAGATTTTTCAGAAAGGAAGCTTAAAATTTTTTTTTAACACACATTATTTTAATATCCGAATTCAATATGTTACTTTTATTAGCTGTAATTATCAGTTTGCAACAGGAGGTGGAAAATACTGGAGCCGAAGATCAACAAAACTTGCCGGAGCCGTAGGCGAGGCGAAATAATAGGTAGTAAAATGATGTGTAATTAGTTAATTTTAGCCAATATCTGCAATACATAGTTAAAGTTGTTTTTCTGTTTTCTGTTTACCGCCCCGAGCAGTTTGCATTTACTCAGACGGTGAATTGACAACTTCTATTTCCACGGCATGGACGCAAAATAAAGTGGACGGTGCATTAATAAGCAAATTTTCCTCGAAATGTCGGAAATTCTTTCCTGAAGATTGTGACAAAAGTAAAACGAAACGAGCTGTAGATATTTTGAAAATCAAGATTTTACTGCCGAAATTGTAGGAACCTCCGGCAAAAATTCTACCGGGACCGGAGGCAAACTGTCTGCCGGAGCCAGAGGCAGACCTCCGGTTACCGGCTCCGCCCAATGGTTTTCACGTCGCTTTCATCCTGCTGTGTTTAAGCATATATTAAAGTTTACTACGTTTTCTGCCTCTGTCTCAATATGTTTGCTTGTTTCTACCGCTCGATCATTAAACAAGACAAATACTTTATAACATATAAACAGTAAAACACGTATAAATATGGCGACGGAAGAACCGAAATCATAACGCATGTGGCCAAACTCCTTGGCATTTAGCATAGAATATATGTACGCAACACGAGCAATGGTCAATGTATAGAACAAGGCCGTAACAGTAGTACAAGCATATTTCTAAGTTTAAACCTGCGTAAAAAATCAGCTTATATCTAAGCCTAAAGCCTATACAAAAAATAGTCTACAGATTAATCTCACTTTATTGCGGTCCCGCAAAAAACGTTCCGTCCCTGATCGTTTCACATGAGCCCAAGCAATTTTCATTTTTCACCACCAACTATGTTTACAATAAGATACCCACACAAAACATACCAGGACTCTTATATTCCCGACCAACAGTATTTCACACTCGACATAACCCCTCTGACCACGTATACGCTAGAACTTTACTCTGTAAACGGTCCCTGAAGCCTGTCAAAAAACTATTCGCCTCCTACACGTAAAAAGCCAAACCAATCCAGCAAAACGGGCCCATTTATATGCCAACTCCATCACACCGCCGCGACAAAGAACCTAAACCAAATATAATAGACAAGCATGCGCTCAACCAAAACCGTTAATAGCATTGTCTTCTTTTAGGCAAAAATCTAATCTATATACTATATACCTCTATCGTTCTCCAATTTAGCCGCATTAACTATTCATGAAATGTGGTTCTAAGGTATAGTTAATTTATACCAGCAGAATGCAAACAACGTTCGTTTGCCTGCTTTAATACGTGGTGGTCTGGTATTGTATACAAAACACAGCTTATCAACATTCTATTGTCACCATTTTATTATAAGTATTAAACCTGAAACTAAATCCCAATGCAAAATTTTGCCGTTAATTAGCTAAGTTACACTATGATTTGTGTCTTAAAACACAATACGTAACTGATCGATCGCCTTATACACTGCAAAAAAATGGTGAGTCAAATTGACTCTCTCCGAAATAGGCTCTACGGGACTACACAAATTGAGTCAAATTAGATTCCGCCAGAGTCACATTCGACTCACTTAGTCGCACGTTTGACTCTGGCAGAGTCGAATTTGACTCAGTTTGTGTAGTCCCGTAGAGCCTATTTCAGAGGGAGTCAATTTGACTCACCATTTTTTGCCGTGTAGACAGTGTCGTAATTACGGCAGGGGGCGGGGCTATGGCTTAAAAACACGTTCATTACTGTAGTGACCCGAATAAGAGCGGATTTACACGCATACCGTACTAAACGTATAGTAATTTATTGCACTCGCTATTAAATCACCGGACATTAAAGCAAAGCCATTCATACTATCGAATAAATATAAGCGCAATGACAATAAACAATAGCTCTTATCGACTATTATATTAATATACAACCAGGCTAAACAAACTAAAACTAAAAAAAAACAATACTAAATGTAATCGGAGCCAAAATTAAATTCATAAATCACACTGCAAAAAATGGCGAGCGAGTCAAACTGACTCTCTCCGAAATATGCTCTACGGGATTACACAAACTGAGAGTCAAATTCGACTCCGCCAGCGGCAAACGTGTGACTCAGTTAGACGAATTTGACTCTGGCAGAGTCGAATTTGACTCTGGCAGAGTCGAATTTGACTCTGGCAGAGTCGAATTTGACTCAGTTTGTGTAGTCCCGTAGAGCTTATTTTAGAGATAGTTCAATTTGACTCACCATTTTTTGCAGTGCACTAATGACATGCCGTTCCTGAAATAACACCGATCCTTTATATTTTGTTACACTTGGCATTGTCAATACCACAGAATTTTCCATGGACGGCATAACGGCAGAGTTCTTCAGCAAGTATTACACAAAATTCTCCGGTTCTTGCCTCATTTGCCAGAAAAATACGATTGTCTCTAGTATTCTAGTTTGACCAGGTATTTATCGCTGAAAACTAGAATATAAACGATGAAAAAATGCACTGCGTATACATCGTACCCTGTCAATAACGGTCAACTTTAATTGCAAAATGCACAACAGATTTGCTGGTGGTAGTGGGAGCACCCGCGCTGGATAGCGTGGTTACCGACTCCAGCTAAACTTTTTTCATAAAGGGTCGAACCCTGAGTAAAATAGCCGTTTACCGTTGCCCAAAAATGTTACATGCTAACTGGATATATTATTATGTAATTCGCTGTCATTTATTCTCCTAAAACTCAATGGCATGGTTTCAAATACAACAAAGTACTGTTTGAAGCCGTGTAGCTAATTAAAATCATCTCAATTCTCTTAAGAGCATTACGTACCGCCGTCAAGTCCTATTTGTACAGTTGGCAACCGGATTGTCGACGGACACTGTTGTTTAAGACAGCTCAAGCAACAGTGTTACATGAAAAATGTCATAAGGGTACTATTAACGGGCATCAATGTCCAAGATAACGCACCCACAGCAACAACGGTTATTAGAACAATACGTTGCGAAAACAAGTGATGTTTCATATCCTTCATTCACTAAGCGAAACCGAAAATAATTTGCCGTTTACTAATATTTCAAAACGCCTCAATAGTTATCAAGATACGTTGTTAAAGGTTCAGTTCAGGGTGGAACCGGAATTCCGGTTCCGGTTCCGGCATTTTTCACCTTCCGGTTCCGGTTCCGGCATTTTTTCATTTTCCGGTTCCCGTTCCGGTAAATTGTAATTCCGGTTGCACCTTGGTTCAGTTGTTATTTGAGTAGCGAAAATAAAGGTTATTTCGAGTTGACTAAACAAATAATTTGCATACATTTCGGGCCTTCATTTGTCATTCCTGTACACCTTTGCAGTTTGCAGCACTCAATTACAGCAAAAAAAGCTGTCTTGGTTAACGCGATATTTTTTCACTCTGCTGTAACCTGTTTTCAACTAAATTTAGACGGTCGTGAGTCTAAAAAGTAACAGACCGTCAGATTTTTGTCGAACGAAATTGTTCAAAAGCGAAAAAAACCGTTTGCAAATTTCCATGCTCATTTGGTGTCTGGAGCTTTAGTCTAAGAAGCAAAACTGACACCAGGTGAAACCCGAGACTCTTAACCTTGGGTACTCGATAACTTTCTTTTACCAGCGCCATTGCAGCCACAGCCCCTTTGTCATATAACATATTGTTCATTAATTATATATAATAAATAATATATATTATGTATATTTATATATATTAGAGCTGTCTCAGGTCCGGGTCTTGGGCCCTGGCGTCAGAAAGTGCCGGATCCGGTTCCAAAATGGTAGACAATTTATGAAAATATTTAACTGTTTCACTCGCAACCCACTGTTGTCTACAAAAAATAATTCAAACCGTGACTTTGATATCGAAAACAGCATCGTATTTCACGCTGACAATTCAAACGAATTATCTCGTTTTCTATACGTGTGAATATGTAGTATATATAACGCTCGAAAACTACATATTCATACATATAGATAGCTAGATATATTCGTTTGAAGTGTCAGCGTGACATACGATGCTGTTTCCGAAATCATACAGCTGATATTAAAATCACGGTATCAATTAATTTTTATCGACAACAATCGGATACGAGTGTAACAGTAAAAAAAATTTTCATAAATTGTCTACTATTACGGCCCCGGCACTTTCCGGCGCCGTACCCGCGGCCCGGCCCTGGGACAGCTCTAATATACATAATAAATGCAAGTACACAATCGTGTATTAAATACAAAATGTAAATTGAGCTAAATACTAATGACTAAAGTTGCACCTCAACATACATACTCTGGTTATAAATGGCAAGCTAACATCGAACGTATAGTTTGGTTAATCAAATCTTTTCCATCAAACCATAGGCCGTTAATGCCAACAAACGCTCGAATTTGTCAAATTTTTACATATTCGGCTCCACAAACGCCACGATTTAAATTAAACATCCAAATTTAATTTTTTTAATTTTACCTGTGTGGTACATACTACAAAGACTACCAACTGCAAACGCTGACTGAGGGATCATGGAAAAGACTAATATAACACACACAATGTGTGCAATAAATTTCCGTTCACCAAATCAGTATTAAGCGGCTGCAGTGTCCACAAACAAATTTATTTTGTGCAAATGAATCAACTCCTGATCAAACGATTGCAATTTCGTGCAACTGCAAGTAAATTTAATTAAACTTCCACTCCTATTATACCAGCTCAACAAGACATGCGTTCGTAATATCGCATGCAATCGCTACCAGGGCTTACTCGGATGTCAGTTTACGTTTCCTATAAAAACCGGATGCTCGATTCCGGCTCCATTATAGAAATACCGAAAATTCCGTCATTTTTTCATGTTCGTAGCCTTAGTTGTAGATCATCTTCCATTCACAATACAGCATATCACATCAACTCATGAGGTAACACTATAAGATATTCTAGGAAATAACCAAATAATACTAAAATGACTCCGAACAAAAAACAAACCATTTGTTGCAGCCGAAATTCTAGAACCAGAAAACGAACATTAAAAAATAGTTTCAAAACGAAAATTGCCTATAACTTTGACTACGAGCGAAGCATAGCAATGTTTCAATTTTAATTTAACTTTTTTTACATTTTACAATAACTTAAATTTAAATGCTCAGCCTTTAAGTAAGTATTACACCGCCAGTAAAAGCGAACTGTGCGTTTATCTGCGGTTGTGGTCATTTAAAATCAAAAATTACACTCGAACTGATTAATATTCGGTTACTACCTGAATTATTGCGTAAAAATCGCTAATGTAAATGTTGTTGTTGCGGTAACGCAGTTGCAGTGCGTTTCCGTAACTGTTCCAGCATAACTTGTCGAATCGTGAGTTCATGCTTCAACTGATTGAATCGATCAACGTCGAATGCGTGTTTTCTGGCGACCCGGTGGAAAATTTTCAAATATTCACGTTTTTTGAAATCCGGATACTCGTACGCCTGAAATATAATATATATTATCTATTTTAAAATATTACTGTGATGCGTTCATACTCTTACACACACATCTGGCGTAGACGGATTTTCGGCACGATGCTACGTTCATTTATAAAAATTTCGACAGTCGTTTCATGTATTACTACTGAATAACCGACAAAAATCACAAACGTTGGGATTGATTTGTAGTCCCAGATTGACTAGTAACCCCTCCCCCCTGGAGGCTGGACTGATACAAAACTTAAAGTGGCTACTTTGCAAAATATATTATTACTATTGGATTGAGAGATACTGAATGCCAAATATACCAGACAATACAAGCGGTCATTGAGGTTTTTCCGTGTCGGGGTGTAAATATGTCCACCGGACCGTCAACATAAATCAGATTAAAATCATATTTTGTTTATCTGCGAAAATTTGTAAACAAATGAGCTGTTTGACCATTAAAAGCATCATTTCAGAAATGTTAGTCTTCCAAACCGTTACTTCTTATATTACAACTCTCTTCAGAGACATACATTCACCGATTATTAACCAAAATATGTTTTCTAAATCTAAATTTTTCCCCTCACATAAGCCATCCACCACCATATAAAACGCCCTTTAATCTTAAGAGGCCAAACAGCGCAAAAAACAAGCTAGCAAGAGCTATTTTAGTCAACCGGCAGAAGTCTATAAAGAACTAAACAGAGAGTTTAGTTTAATGGAAGGAGACTATTAACTCATTTTACGTACATCAATGCTGTTGTATATTAAAGGCATTAAGCATCAAACGGCTATCTACCAAGTAACGTCAGTTGTTGTTGTTGTTTGAAACAAAAAATTTTAAAAACAGATTTAAAAACTAAGAAACATACGCATATAAATTTTTAATAAACCCGGATTTGTCCCAATTATAGATGTTTACACGATGTTGACCGCACTTTTGTCGCCACACACAGTGAAAAAGTATGCACAGCAAAACCTAAGCTTTATGCGTAGGAAAGATTAAACCTAAGCAAGAAACAAATTAAAAAGTCCCACCACATTTGAGTACTGTGGCGAAGAGATGGAAATACAAAAACGGCAACCAACCTCCAATCCCTAGCACCTTCCCCGAACACTCACCTGTCTCGTCAAAAGGTAATACACGAGTACGATGCAATCACAGTTCCGTAGGTGACAAAATATGACAAAATACGTCACCGGTTCCATAATGTCCCCCACCACATTTTAGTAGTGTGGCAGAAGAGATGGAAATACAAAAACGGCAACCAATCTCCGATCCCTAGCACCTTCCCTGAACACTCACCTGTCCCGTCAGAACGTAATACGAGTACGATGCAATCGCAGTGCCGTAGGTGACAAAATACATCACCGGTTCCATAATGTTCCCCACCACATTTTAGTAGTGTGGCAGAAGAGATGGAAATACAAAAGCGGCAACCAATCTCCGATCCCTAACACCTTCCCCGAACACTCACCTGTCTCGTCAAAAGGTAATACGAGTACGATGCAATCGCAGTGCCGTAGGTGACAAAATACGTCACTGGTTCCATAATGTCCCACGAATATTCCCACCATGTAAGGCGTGCAAGGAAGCCAAATTGAACACCCATGAGACCGAGTCCAATCCACAGAACGCGTGTCGTTCGGTTCTCAACGTTGCGGTCTAGTTCAGCTTTTTCCTAAAACAACCCAAGCTATTAGTCTAAATGATTAACAACTACAGCTCCCAAAACCACAAGTTACTTATGATTATAAATTCATAGGTTTCCGATTCATTCGATTAAATATTAAAAAATTTACAATAACGGGCTCAAGAAAACTTCTGCCCTACCTTCAACCTCCGGCATGATTGCGCTGAAGACAAACGCTTCACTCATTCCGCCGCGCATACCCCAAAAGCGGCACGTTTCTATGAGCAAAAAAATCCGAAAGACCATGAACATACTAAATATTGATTAAAAGTTGCAAAAATAACACTGCAAACCTCGTCTTTGATGGCTAAAAACCTTGTTTCTCTTTCAAAATAACTCAAAACTTACCGCAGCTAACGGGTCGAGTTCACTGCGCAACTCATCAATGCTTCGCTGTAGCTCATCAATGGCAATCATTTCGTGTTGATCCGCTTGCATTGTTGCGTACAGCCTTGCGACTAGCGATTTCGCTTCATCTGCGCTTATTTCTGACGGAGCTGAAATATATCATATGCAAATTAATATTAAACCTTTTAGAATAAAAAAACTCAATTTACAATACCATACTAATAGTCATCTTGCCGTATAAGAACCAAAAGTATCTTTATTTAATTCTGTCTCAGAAAATTGCAGCGCAGAATACAACCATTTTCACGAATCGGTTTAAGATTCTCTTGCCACTATTTTATTCTTCAAACAAAAGCGAAATCCAGCCCAGGATAAGCCTAAAGTGAAATATTATTTTCGCTATTCAGATTTCCAAACAAGGTCACAATTTTGTCATGAAATTAAGCACCCACTAAAAATTACCGCAAAATTTAAATTTGTAACATTATACGTCAAACCTATGCCGTTGGACACGCCAGTCAATTTCGTTACTAAATCGAATCAGAACATTATTAATAGTGTAATTTTAAATAATGGTAACAAAGACAGCTCGCACTTACCTGGTTCAGGGATTTCAACTTTATAAAGCGTATCATTAATGCGAAGGCTAAATGTTTCTGACAGCAGGTTACCAACGCTTGTTGAGCCAGATACCCTGGCGCCGTCTGAAAAACACTAAAAAATTATGAAAAACAGCAAAATACTGACACCAGGTCAATTGTGCAGCCCGGATATCCAAACCAGAACCTGTACGCCACCTATCATATACAAAAACTGTAATCTGTATATACTATAAGATACGAGCCTTCGCTATCACCGCAAACTGCACTATTTTCAGCAAATCAGTCAAAAAATGTTGACCCATCCTAAATTTTAACCGTTACAACAATTGTACATTTTTACAACAATTGTACATTTTTAAAATTTACCTGAAGAATAAAAGCTAACGTTATCAATGCCACGATCTTCGGCTTTTATATCTTCGGCCAGTACTGACAGCGTTTTTGTCGGACGCGCTATCAAAAGGCAGGCTTCATTGTGACGAGAAGGCAACGGAAAGCGAAGCTGTGCGACACCTTTGACCCATTTCACCGTCACCTCATCTGAAATCAAAACAACAAATATTTGATTAATTAAAATTGAATATTTGCAATATACGTAAGCGCCACTCATATACGTATATTCGCTTACTTACATTCGTATCAAAAATGTTTTTGAACAACAGTACATAAGCATAGCCAGGATTTTAGAAACACACGGTTGCGTTTTATAAAAATTTTCACAAAAGGATTTGTTTTATTACATCCTGAAAGAGTACCTAAAACAAATCCATTTACAAAAATACCAAAACGAGTTTGACTATGAGATCCACTGGCTACGTAGCTGCAAAAGGACGCAACCGGGCAATGAAAATACTGACGCTGGTGCTGGACACTTCAATATCTGGCTGCGGTAGGTCACCGAGTCGAATACTTAAGTACAACTTTCGACAAATGTTTCTGACAATGGCTGGGTTTCCAACACCCTACTTACGTACGACAAAGTACTTAAGTTCGCGTTAAGTAATCACTGAACCATTTTGTCGTTTTTAAGAGCGTACTTAAGTTAAGTAAATACTTAAGTCGCTGACTAAATTTTATAGATTACAAATTTACCATTCAGGAATACTAACCTTGGTCAAATTGAAATTATAGATTATCGGTTCCTCCTCAATATAAAGCAAATCTATATACTTTCTCGTTATGACAATGGCTGACATTTGGCGTTTATTTGTTTTTGCTCCAAAATTTACGTATTTACTTAAGTCGGCGACTTGTGAAATTACTTAATTAAAACTTAACTAAATACTTTGTAAGCTTTCAGAAACCCAGCTATTAAATACATCTTTACGTTCGTATATACCCTCAATGCTGTAAAGCATATTATTTACCTAATTAATACTGCTCAAAACAGGGTGCAACCTGAATTCCGGTTCCGGTTCCGGCATTTTTTCACCTTCCGGTTCCGGTAAATTTTTACCGGATTTGAAAATTCCGGTGTTATAATTTGACCGTTTTCTTAACTTTGCTAATTTTTAAGAATCTCTTTTGAAAGCCACTTGTACTCCGAATATAAGCCATTGATGGTGGATTTCATTTCAGTCGACGACGAAAATCTAAAATACAACAAATAAAATACCTATGTTCGACTAAGGTTGCTTCACAAATAACAGAGCAAAAAAATACGATTAAAATGAAATTTTTGGTGAAATGCAGTTTTCACTGTCCGGTTCCGGTAAAATTTTCAAATTCCGGTTCCGGTAAATTGTAATTCCGGTTCCACCCTGAAGCAAACACAGCAACAGACACTTTGATTTATGGTCCTGGCGTGACTTTATTGTTATTTAGCTTCACAAAATAATGAAAATTTGTGAACACAAAAATTAATGCAACGCGGAATTAATCAACGGGTTATTATGAAAGAAAAAGCAATTTCTCATTCTTAAAATACACTCCACCGGTGGAACCGGCCATGAAAACTGCGTCAAGGTCGGACCGGCAGGTGTTTTTCAACTGCTTTATTTCCACGGTAGAGTGTTGCAGCCGTTATGACCTATGCGAATATCCCAAACGGATATGCGTTCTAAACCGGAAAGTTCAATGACCTCAATAAACCTACCAAGCAATCTGGACCATCTGCTACGGCCGGGCCGGTATATACCCGGCTGATAATTCCGGCCGCCCAACGGCCGGACCTACCTCTGATAAACTCTTGCTCTACGTGAGAAAGCTACAAAATGTAACACGCTCAAGACTCGACCGGATATTGATGATTTACCAAAGTGACTTTTTATCCGAACCAGAACAAGATATTGACCAAGTCGCGCAAAACCATATAATTACTGAATATAAATTAACTGCTAGCTTGGATTTTTCATTCTAACTCCAGTGTTAGAAACTTAAGTTTCTTGTCTTATTCGGAAACACAATAGTAGCAAGATGTCCAATATATCCACTAGTAAAAAGCAGTTTTATAATATTCGGCACCACATCCGTAAATATGCCGTTAGGATAAATAATACCGCATACCGGAACCGGCTACGGATATCAATTTTTTTGCAGGATATTATCCCGGAGCGCGGATTTTGGTTCGCACCCTTCGCAACTTTATTCAAATATTTAAATTTGACTACGGAATACGTATTCAAAGATGTCATACGGACCGACCACGAATATATACAAAAATTTATAAAATGGGTAATTTTGGACAGACACCGCACATCAGCTATGACTCCAACACCCCAAAGTACTCGAGCTGTAGAACTCGAAAACCGTTCTTTTTATTGTTGATTTTAAGCAGTTAAACTTATCGTACATACGTAACTGAGTCTTTACGTACCGCCGAAGTATTAAACTTACACTTTTATTACACATTATCACTACAAATCAGACTTTACACCACCGCTTCGTTATGTGTCTTGGCTAATATTACTTTCTTGCTTTTAAACCATCCTATCGTATCCATTGCCGATGCAAACACAAGTCAAACCAGTAGATTTAGGTAGGACCCTTAAAACGAGTATCTTGTTTAGCGTTGACCACAATCTAACCAAAAGTAACTTTAACGCAACCTTGAAAAGTTATCTGTATCAAAACGTTACGTACATTTGGTTCAAAGCCTAAGTTAACGAATACACGACCAACTTTTCCCACCAAACACGCGATATAAGTTCATTGGGTGTTTGCTTTAATCGGCCTGAGATTAACATTTAAAATCAGTCTCAGTTACTAAAAGAAACTAAACCACACCACCCAATTCCAGTAATATGCTACATTGCTGCCGGCCCCCCCGTGCCCCAATTTCAACGGTTCGCAACTTCATATCCTTACACCATACGCCAAAATTACACAACCAATTTTCCTCCACTACACCATTCAACCAATCTATCATTTCTGAACTAAACACAAATAGAGACTGTCAAAAACAAAAAATAAAAATATTTCAACACAACACAAAAAAAAACAAAAAAATAAGAATATTTCAACACAACACAAAAAATACATTAAGAAATTACCCAACCAATCAGTCAGCCTGGCTGCAATCTGTTCCGTAAACTCATAAATTTATCTCTATCTTAATATCTTATATCATTTCTAAGCTAACCGTAAAGGTATAAATCACAGCCGGTTACAACGTGGCGGGGTTTGTGCGGCCACAATCCGCCCAACATATTTTGTAGACAGCTGAATTTATAGTTTGACAAATCAGGTGTAGCATAAAACTAAAATACATCAAGTCTGCCGTCTTCCACAACGTTTGGGACCCCTGTGATGATACATACCAAACAAAAAACAACCAACCAAACAAAGGGAATACATACATATATACATATATTATATTATATATACATATATATGTATATATATTTCGCTAACTTAGTTTAGTAGTCGAACAATTGTGTAATCATAGCGTTTGAAAAAATGTGTTAGGTCAGTACATACGACACAGCCATATAAGGTTATTTTTTCCAAAATTTTAACATTTTAATTTTAAATTTTTTTTCTTGTTAAACCCTACAGCTTGTGTTATTTAAGAAGTCAAGCCAAATAAGCCTACGAGAAAAAGAGTAATAGGTACGTTTAGTGGCTTACACTTAAATTTACGGTCAAATTACCATCATTTGATTATGGTTTACGTCCTCGAATACCGATATTTCTAATAGTTTGACAACTTTTCTGACACACACAAGTGTCAAATCGCGAATATGCAATATGTATTTGTTGTCCAAGACTACAGGTTAAAACTTTCCGAAATACATCATTACGTAAACACTGAATAAACACTACTTATACAATTTTTGCTCGCTCACAACTACCCACTCTTTGATATTCTCTACCCGTAGACTGTCTCACAACCAAAATTTATCCGACCCCTGACACAACGCTTGGTCCCTAAAATTCCACATTCCACTTCCCTATCACTAGGCATATTTTCCAGTTCCAACAACAGCACCAGCCAATATCTCACCGCAAAACAACTCTGGTGGTACTGCCGCCGAAAAACCTAACTGAACAACCTCAAAAGCCTACTGGGACATATATACATATACCACCCCATAAACACAACATCTAGCCACGAATTAATAGCGTACAAAGATATGCTTACGCCACACTATACCGTACAAGCTAACAAGAACCAAAAAAAACACCGTTCCCACCCAATCGCATAGCATGGCAAACGAAGCTAATTAACTCAAGCTTCAAAACTAAAGGTATCCAAAACCGACTACAGATAAGATTTCAAGCAAACATATATACACATATATACATATACACACATTGTGGTATACTATTCTCATTAAAATCACAACCGATTTCAACCTATGCAACCAAATACGCATCGCCGCAAATTAAACTATTTTCCACTTTGGATTGCCGAAGCATGAGCAAAATAATTAAATACCATCCACTGCAGAAGAAATGGCCAAATGGTCCAATTGTTCTCAAACTATACGCTATGTTTGTTTTTTTACAATTAACCACGGCCGTTTATTGCACAAAAGCGTTGTACTCCGTTTGCAACCTTTCAAGCCAATGTACACTGGATATGGCTGTGTTGTTTACAATCTTAACAGTTTCAGTCGACACACAATAAATAAACATTGCTTTCTGTAACTTCTTGTCACAGATTACACTCGTGTATATCTTATCGATATCACCAATCAAAATCAGTTGGTTGAATTTCAAAAACTTTCCGAGTCCTTTTCCTACTAAACTGCCTTCTAACAAACCAACAAATTTCATTCCTACAGTCATAAATTGTAGTTTAACCATATACAGCTAAAAATACATATACGACATATTCTTTCGACATCCTTTCGATAAACTCTTTTATTCTGCCAAGCATATGCGCACATTCAGTTTAATATCTCCACAGTCGTACCCCAGCCGGCGACACAGCGTCTCATAGAGCCATCAATGATTAGTAGTCAAAAACCACATGTTTAGTTTAAATATTGAACGCCACTGAAACACTATACGCCTCTCATGATGTATACTCAATGATTACAAATCCCCAAGGGTTTCTGAATCACTACTCCATGCTCACAAGGTGGGGGGTGGCAGCAAACCAAACACAGTTCAATCAATATATATATAAGACACACAACAAAACCGTTCAAAAAACAACGGCTTATATTCACTGGAAAATCAGTATTTGTATTCACACAATGCAACAAAGTACAGGATATTATAGATACTTTTATATCACTATGTCTATAATACACAAATACACCATAATACGAACCCATTATAACCATATATATCTGTCAATGGGCCCACGGCCAGAGAGCGTGGTCAAGGAAGGGAGTGAGGTCAAGCAGCGACCCAGAATAATTTTAGCCCCCCCCCAGAAAAGTTTTCGGCCAACCTTACTTTAAGGGGCGTAACAGTAGAGATTAAGCGTATTCTTAAGCCTATGCATAAGCCTAAGCGTTGCAAAAATGAGTTCGTCAGCAAGCAAAAAAAATGTAATCTAGAATCTAAACATATATACTATTTTATAGACCCACCAGAAACCTGGACGCCCCTTAATGTAACATGGGCCAAGTTTTCGATGAGTTTTTAATCATTTCAAATCGTACATTCTCTTAAATTTTTTTACCTTTTCCTTGTCATGTTGAACTGGCTATGGCTTAACTGTCAGTAATGTAAACCTACATTACACGACCTCTCAAACTTACGGAAGTACAAATAAATTTTTTTCGATAACAGAAACGCTTCTATCAGTCAATTGCTTTGCGAAATCAAATAATGCGTGCGATGTCGCGGCTGGTATCACGACAATTCGTCAGCCTGACAACTTGTAATCCGAAATGTCATCAACTAGACACTTTGTCACCCATCATTATGCAAAGGGCGTCCTCACGGGGGGCACTAGAAGTCGTGTCTCCCAAATGTGGCTGGTGCTTCCACCCCAAACACTCGGTTTAAAACGTAAACAATCTTGAATTGCAATTGTAGTGAGCCCCCAAAATTATTCGGCGCACCCCCTCCCTCAATATAGTTTTTGCAGACAACCCTGCATTATGCTTAGGCTTGGGTTTATAGGATTATGTTTACATTTTTTACAGGCTTTAGGACACCGCTGGGCGACAAGTTGTACGGCGACGAATTGTAGATTCGTCTCTAGTGTATATGTACAGAAGTCGCCATCAACATTTATTTATCTTTTGCGCAACAATCTATATTATTAAAACGGGAACGCGTCACATACGTATTTTGGGCAGCATTCCATCACAGCAGTATACTTTGTTTTTAACAATATACAGATCGTTCTGCAAAAGAACTAGTACCTCATAAATTTACTGTTAGTGTATTTCTGTATTAAGCATAAAGCGTACGTTGGTGCCTGAGGAATGCCTTCTTTGGCGTGGTATATATACTGTGAAAATGTTTGAAACCGTAGAATCTGCAAGTATTCCTTAGACACAGATGCATAGCATACTCATCATGGTGCGACCAGATACGTGCCAAAAACTGACGGAGCCGGATAATCTAATATCCGGTCGTAGCCGGATAATGAATTCAAATCTAATACTAGATTGTCTTCTAATATCAGAAACGTAGCTTATAACTCTTCCTTCCGTTGCTTACGCTCTTTTTACGCTGAAGTTTAGGCTTAGGCTTAAGAAGCATAGAAATATGCTGAGATATAGTCTGTTACGCCAATAGAACCAGTCGTAGTGCGACTACATTTATTGAGCAAAGCTCGAACAGACGAAAGCAATTAAGGTAATATGCAAATTAGTTATTAACTAACTATTCATTTATCGGTTTTGGAGGTTTGTAAGCAATTTCCTCAGATTCCTCGCACCCAAAAACCTTCAGTGAACCCTAATAATTATTGAAATAATTTAAAAAGTCCTAGTTTTGTCTTGTCAATTAAGCTAATATACAAATTAGTTAATAGCTACGTATTCAATTATCGGTTTTGGATGTTTGTAAACTATTTATTCAGATTCCATGCACCGAAAAACCCTTTAGTGCTGAAATTATATTGCTTTTAACCTTAATAATTAGTGATATATTGTAAAAGTCCTAATTTAGGCTTATAACCAATGCTATTATGCAAATTATCTATAAGCTAACTGCTCAATCATCGGTTCTGGAGGTTTGTAAACAGTCTACGCAGATTCCTCGCACCCAAAAATCCTTTAATGCTAAAATTAGATTGCTTCTAACTGTAATAATTAGTGAAATATTGTGGAAAGTCCTAATTTAGGTTTAATTATGCAAATTAGCCTGTAGCTAATAAACGACTTTAAATTTTAAAAGCCCAATGCGAGGTTAACACCCCAGAATAATTGGCTTTCAAACAAAAAAGTTTATCAAAATCGGTTCAGCCGTTCCTGAGATTCTTTTCGGACGGACAGACGGACATCCACCTTTCGACCCCCAAGTACAAAACATAAAACGCTTCGCGAAACTCCGAGCTTCGCTCAATAACGCTCGTCATCTTTATCTGGTTTTGCAGCGCAACTGTAACCCAATAAAAAGATTGTGATTGTACACGGTCACGTGCAAACATTTACATTACATGTGTATCAGGAAAAATATGTATAAGTAAGTCAATCAATTCGAGGGTACTTGGTATAAATACGAAAGATGGTATAAATTTTTTTGAAGTTTTAAAAATAATATCCGGCAAGTAAAAATACCGAAGCCGGATGTCAATTTCTAGCCGGAACCGGATGTCGATTTTTGCCGGAGCCGGATATATCGGTCGCACCCTGATACCCATGGTTTGTTTTATATTTTGTTTTCTGCTGCAAACCCATATAAATTCACAGGCACGCACCCTAAAACCGGGCCAGTTCCAACCCTGCTGTCATGTGTCCCCGATTTTAAAACGTCACATTATAGACCCAGAAGCAGCTTAGGTTTTTCACCACAATTCTAGAGCATATGCTATCAAGTCAAACACGACACTCTGTTCGATGGGTAACAGGGGCGGCGCCAGGATTCGTTTGGGTGACGGTACAACATCATTTGAAACAATTTTTAGCTCAACCACTCAGCACGTTATTCCACACCCTGTAAAATTCAATTGTTTCTTGTTCCTGTTCAGTAATTTCGGGAGGGGATGTATCTTCGTATCCACGCTTTTGTATACACCCCCATATTGCATACAAAGGGGGCTTCAAAAATTGTTCACCGCGGTGGAAATTGAATGGCACAGCTTCAAAATTGTTACGTGTGAATGGTTGGTAACGCACGCTTGGGCATAGCATCCATGACAAGCATCCGTGACATTAAAAAGTATAGTAATATGAACGCATAGATCATTCATATTTTTGCTTTAAACATTAATACGTTTCGCAAGCATTCAAGCCCACAGTCAGAAAACAGAGGGCTGAAACATTTGAATAAATTTTGGCAATTGTTTTACTTTCCGTTCACAACTTTCGTTACACGTAGTGGCTGAATAACGATATAAGTAATATGTAATGATCCGTTCGCAATATAAAATTTATCCTTGCAACAAAATGTGTCAAAAAACAAGTGGGGCGAACGCGGTACAAATTTTGTAACGAAGGTACGGAATCTGAACCCCTACGAATTATGTGAAAAGTGACCTATCCTATAAATCGCGACGAGGTGAGTTCCGGTTGAATCAAAATTATAGTGAAATTTGAAGAGCAACTATCGTAAAATCTAACCTTTATCAGATTTATTCGTTGTACAAATTTGGTAGGCGGCTGTACTTGATATGTTATATAATAAAAAGTTAAAATTTAGCATGTATTCGCAGGATGGGGGTCTATATAGTGTGTGGGAAAATTTTTTACATTCTATTAATTTAACACTGTAGCTTGATTTTAAGACGATTTCTACGCTCAAACATAAACCCTGAAACTGTTACGCATCGCTGAGTTTCACAAGGCTTCACGTTAGTAATATGACTGCTCAAAATATTTTTACAAAATGTTACAGTTTTGATTTTATCACAACCATTATTTCTTAGTTTCGCAAACTGTTGTATAAGATGACTCGTATAAAATAATTATTTATTGCTCAAAACATATATAAATCATTTGAGTAAATACGAAAACGATCTAAGCGACATGCACAAGCTAAAAATCTTAACCAACCTTGCACGTACGTAATATAACATACCTATATATAATTAAGGTGCAAAGCGGAATTGGATTATACCGGAATCAGGTTCAGAAAGGCAGATTTATACCGGAATCGGAACTACAAATTTTGTGACTATACAGATAATTTGTATAAACAAGTATAATATTAAATTTAGGGTGTCTGTTGGCCGGCAACAATTCTCAAAAACGTCGCATGAACAAATTGGCAATCATTTTTTGGCTCTGTAAAACTAAACTGCAATCAATTATCGGAACTCGTTTTGAATCGGAATTCTAATCGGAATCGGAATTCCGATTGCACCCTGCCTATATATTAAAGCTGCAATCGGGACATGACCCCGATAGCTGGGCCTAGGCCCAATAGCCAGCGTCTCTCTGGAGCCAGTTAAAATATACAATCCTTAATCACGTACTTCACGTGAAAAACAATCTTATCCCAAAATACGAATTGTTTATTTTTTTCAAACTTAGCCACCATATACATTTTCAAAGTTAGCCACCATATACATATTACACTTTACGTACGTACGTATATATATCGTACCTCATGTTGACAGTTACCGTTATGTGTTCTAACTTGGCCCCAGTTGCAACCGTTACATTGGGCCCACCCTTAATCAATACTCACCCTTATTCAATATTTTGTTTGTTAATCCATCTCTCGTTTGCACCCTGATTTCAACTCGATATTACCGAAAGAATCGGTGAAATGCGCTGTCTTAGATATGAACAATCCGAGTACCCGCGGCAAACCAAAATTAATAGCAAAAATAATGTTGCAATGGCTGATTGTAACCACATCCTACGCGCGTTCCGTTACATTTTTCTCAAATACACGTATATTTGTACAAATCCCTGGAATTACAAATAAATAAATAAATAAATAAATATATTATACCGTCTAAAGGATACGTATTGACTGAACAAAATTCGACCAACGGCCCAACTTTCAAAAGATTTCAAACCAAAAATGGCGGAAGTTCCGGGGCAAACATTTTACCAATACATAAACATACGTATATATTAAGTAGATCTTATTTGAGTTGCCTTCCTTATAGCACTCGTCTGCGTATCAAATACAAACTTCGTATATACGCGAAGCCAGCCAACAAATCACCGATTCTGACCGGTTCATATTTTCAATTCTGATACGATTTAGTTCCGCTTTACCATCATTCTGCAAACTGTATTCTGCCATGCTTTCTAAAAATTGATAATACCCGCTAAACGGTGTACTATACGTATTGTCTATAATAGCAACAAAAAATTCGCTAACAGAATAAAAAAATTTCTATATTCTAAAGTCGACAAAAACTTTTTTCCGTTAAACTGCAAAGGTCTCTGCAGATTGCGCGACACCTGCTTATCGTGTACCCATAGACCGTGTCACAGTCTTATCAAACCTATCCGCTTTCCTAAAACCAACAATTTATTTCGTCAACTCCTACAAACGTTTTCACTTTGCCGACGTACCCACCCCGCGACGACAAGGTAAACTTCATTGCCACAAAAGCCGGATATTGCAGTATGTGCACATGAGCGGAAATCATATAATAAATCGTCCGTGTGTATACTTGCAGGTCCTTCAAAGCCCAGCCGCCTCAGCCTCTGACGTTTCTGCACACAAGTAAAACAAATTTGGCTCGCTCAACGACCAAGTAAACGACATTTATTTATCTACATAAACCGATAAACTATACTTCCCCAGGCACTGCAGTAGTACATATTATTATTTATTTACTACGTATAACCTTAGATTTACGACCCAAAATTTCAGGTCAAAATAAAAGAACAAAGTTTCATATCCAAATATGTGTATCGCTTAGTTAATATAACCAAGAGTGGATGATCACAGACAAGAGTATGCAGCTGTCGGATTTCGCGTTGCAAAAAAAAGTACCACCACTCGTTGCATTTTTGCTGTGCCCCCCTTATTTAGAGGGCGGTCGATATCCCATGATATAATATTCGGTAGTTTTTACATCATATACGGAACAGTTTTTCGTATGGCAAATAATGTATTTCTTTCACTCTGTGCAAATTTCAACCCCCCTCCCGCCTCTAAATAAGGGGGGATCAGCCACCGTTATACACAGAATGTTCCCAGTTGCACACTCTTGTTAGAGTGATCATCCACTCTTGATATAACCAAGGCAAAGTTGAAAACGAATCGATGAGCAACGGATTATAACAACTAAATTTATGCCACTATTTCCTACTATTCAAGTCGTGCAAAATATATATTTTTGCTGAATTAGAATTAATTGTTAGCTTGAATTTTGCCATTGTTACTTCAACGTATCGAAACCGAAACTTTTTTATTTACCCAAAAAAATGCAACCTCGGCAAGACGTTAAACAAACTCGTTTGTCAAACGCAGCCTTATAAAATTCAAGATCACCACCGTAATTATCAGGTAGGTTTATACCGGATAACGATTTTTTGCCACCTTTTAACCGGATCCGGATATCCAGTCGCTTCCAAGGTATAGGTTTGACCACAATGCGGCCAATATTTTATTATATACTATTAAAAATATGCAATTATATAATGCCAGCAATATTGTCAAACTTTTCGTAGCGTGAGTACTTTGCATGCTTTAATTATATTTTGATTACGTACTTGACTTGGTACACGCTTTTACAATTCACCGGAGCCGGAATTTGAAAAAATTACGTACCGGGAACGGAACCGGAAAGTTTGCATGCCACCGAAAAATTCATTTTAATTTTCTTTTTTTTGCTACATTATTGATGAAATAATCTTAGTTGAAGATAGCTACATATATCAACATAATAATATATTTCCTCAGCACATCCATTACACTTCCTAAATTACGTACATATTTCATTTTGCTTCAAACCAACATTAGGAATGGCATAACTGCTATTAAGCTAATCACTAATATATATACCTGTCAATAAGTCCCAATGATCATATATACGTAAAAGTCCAAATAGCAATTAATCTGGCAAACAAATAACCCAAACAAATCGTACATAGCAATCGAAGACATTAACCGCTAACTCCACTTCCACGTATTGCTTAGTAATATTCACTTTATACATAGTGCGAGACAAGTACCCTACACTAAATCCACACCCATCGGATCATTGGGAGGGGGTCATTACCGACAATTTATATACCTACTTAGCCGTATCCATTCGGCTACGAACTACGTCTTGCTGTAGTTGTTTTGGCCATCAGAAAACGTAAATAGGAACAAAAGCCTAATCTTCCTTGCACTTTTAATCTTGGAGCATTCAGCATAATGTCGACAACAAGGGTTTCTGTAATACACAACACGGGAAACATGACAGGACAGCTGATTACTTTGTTTCTATTTGCCGCTAGTACTCAAGTAGCTAAGTAATCAATTTGGACAACTCCGTGTTGCACAGAATAATATCGTGGTTGGACGCCATGACATTGCAAGACAAACACTACTTCTAGAAACTACGCACCCGTGGCATACACGTATTAAAATAGTAAGGCAGCTGTCTCGAAATTCATTTGGTCTGGCTATAAAAATTTCGTTCGCTCGCTTGCTCGCTTTAAATTTTCGGCCATAATTTAATTTACAAAAAATTTTGATACAATTTTATTGTATATATCATCCTTAAACAGTTACCAAAATTGTCCAATCCAATATTCGTCAACAACTACGCATATATACGTTTATATATATATATACATATGTAAATACATAATTACCTAATGTTAGAATCGCACAAAAAATGATCATAAAAATAAAATTACGGTTACATCTTTTAACGCTCAATCAAGTGCTACGCACTTTAATGAACAAATACTTCTTCTTACTAGCATATAATTCCAAACATCAGGTCACAAAAATACATTACAACAGAGTTTGCAGCATTTCAGAAGTACAAGAACCGACGTCAACGCCAAAAATATTAACCACAGTGTATATATTTAGACTGCCAGACATCAAAAACCAATATTTCTAAACATTTCTATTCAATATCAGCACAGTCTGCGAACAACTGTACGAATTCTCACACCCCCTGCTTGTCTGCGTTGTTTAATTTCTCGTTGCACTCCACACATTACAACTCAACAAAGCGTGCCTTATCCACGCCTTAAGCATTATGTTCAACTTACGAACAATAGTGAAACGACTTAGTTGGCAAAATAATCTTTTCTTAAATTAAATTTATCATATTATCGCACACACGCTTAACAGTTACTAACTCTCAGTCTGCCTTCATCTGAAACCACAACACAACCAAAGCTGGCAATGAACTTTTGAGTTGTTGCTAAACCATACCACGGTTGATTTCCTGACAAAAAAGCTACAAAAGGCAAACCAGACGCAAGAAAAAAATGTATATTTAAATCCAGCTGTTGAATTTAACTATTATAGATAACAAATGTATATAAATATGTAAATGTAAAAAACACACCTTTGAAATACAAATATAAAAATTTTAGCTTCAACACACAGAGAAAACGAGTAAACAAAAATAAGTTTAAAAACTGACATTACTACTGATTGCGTCAATGATACTACTCGCTCGTTAACCCTACCTTAACGAACATTTTCCGTTGACACTGCCACAACGCGTGTCACAAACCGGTTTGCGACACGCGTGTTGATGTAGGGTCGACCGTTTTTTACACCCTCAGTGAGCCGCTAATAAAAAAAACGGAAAACAGCGTCAGACATCTACAACCAATACCTACTGATGTATCAATGCTGAATAAGTTGAATGTGTACAATTGAAACTAACTTTTCATGATGGGTGTTGCTACTTTCGAACCACACAATAACACGGTTCGAAATGTTGCTCATTTTTTTTGCATTTCAGGTGTCTTACCTCAGTAGAATTTTTGAGTTTCGCAGCAACTGCCATACGCATCGTCTGAAAACCTATTGCTAAACTGACGAGTCGATAGGTGCTACCGCAAATAGCTGAGGAAAACATATACGGCTGTAGATCTTAAATAAATTTAAAGTTATTGCAAATAGCAATGTTGCTGTAAGAATACCTATTTCGGTTCCAAACATCAACAACAAAATAAATGTGACTTCAAGACGTTGTTGCGGAAATTTTTTAAAACCGGACGATACGTCGTATATGTACGTAACAGTGTTTGCTCAAAAGCTATATTGCTGAATTAGTTCAGATTTAAACCGATATTCATTAAAACTATGGAAATTTTTTACTGGGACTTACCAAGCTGTACTGTAATGGACAAAACATTGAAACATTTTTCACCGTTGTACGAGGATTAATTAGCTAGAGCGATTAGACATACGTAGTACGTATAATATGGACATCGCTAGCATCAGGACTGAAATTTACGTACGTATGTATGTAATAGCAAATTTTGCTAGCGAAAACTACTTACATAATTTTTAACAATGATTATCACATTTTTATAGGTACGTAAATGCGATGCGAACATATAAGACAATTATATCTTAAGGCCAGTTTGCGTCCGGATATCTGGTTACGTTTTAATATCCGGCAAATACTGATATCCGTATCCGGTTCTGGTTTCCGGTATGAACCAACCGAATACCGGATATTTACGGTTGTGGTACCGAGTGCCGAATATTATAAAACTGTTTTTTCAAGTGGACAATTCAGGGCAAGTCAACAAGTTCACCTTTTGATACGTTTTCTGCTACTTTTAACTTATGTAAGCGAGCGAGAGTTAAACGCGTTTTTGCGTTAAGTAATTTCAGTTTATCATCGGTATATGAGCTGTATAATAGACAAAAACCTTGAGCACGCTAAAAATACAGCAAAAAATAAATCATTTTAACATATACAATATCCGATATCCGGTTCCTGTTCTGGTAAAAAAACTCAATATCCGTATCTGGTTCCGGTATCCGGTAAATTAATATCCAGTCGCACCCAGCTTAAGGCATACGTAGATAAAAAGCATCAGCGCAGGAAGCTCAAAAATTGCTTAACAGGCTAACAAGCGATATTGCAAAACGACAATAGTAAACGCGTCCTGCACCTGTCTAAACCATTATTGTGGTTAGTTGCTGTGCGCAATCAGGTATCCGTTTGTCTGTTTCCGTTATAAAAATAATGGAAAATGGTAATTTTTACGCTCCAGATTAGTCAAAAATCACGTATATATTTGTCAATTTTTCATTATAGAGATGCTGAAATTGTTCGAAATAAAATAAAATGACAAACTTCATCCAAATTTTTAAAAATTTCGAGCATTCGCCATTTGTCTTTAATACTTTAGCAAGTCCTGTAAATATTTGCACGCCTAAATTGCGTTGGCAGAAAAATAAAACATCTTTGAAAGATTTATATATACTTATACTTCAATATCCATTTCCGTTCCCGTTATTTTTGCAATCCGTTCACACCCTGGTTAATTCTTATACCATCAGAAAAAAAGATAATTCTTAACTTATGCAATATTCCATTATTGCAGTGCTTCTGGTAATGTAGAACATACTAACCTAGAACAATAGGTAAGTATGTACGCATGTACTAACACATAATTCACAGGGTCACATTCAATATCTACCCGTCAGCGGCAAATAGACAAAATCTCTGAAACGTACTATTGAAATACTATGTTAATATTTCACGTGGAATACGACAGTCTTCAAATTTACAAAAATCAACAGATGATTAGAACCGTAGATTACAACCGTAGTGTTGACACTAAAAGCTAAATACTATATATAGGTACGATATATTCACAATCATGCTAAACAATATCAACAAAAGTAACAAATTACCTGCTGTGACTGAGGTGCTGCTATGTGCATCGGAGGTAGAAAGGCACACTCGAACCGGGTTTGGACAACAAGGCCTAATTTGTTTACTCTGAAACATCACAAAAATATTAATCTTCAACACCTGTATACTAAAAATGAGTACGCAACAAACGACCTATACCAATTGAAGTGGAAACAGGGTGGCAACAAAGGTTCGGAATTAATTCGGCAAAAAATTTGCGGTTCGGATTCGGTTGTGAAAAAGCCGAATCTAAAAGCCGAATTCAACAATGTTCGACAATATGTTTTACATTTTCAAACACTACAAATTTCAAATAACTTGTTATACAAATCAATATTCTTTGTTTCAGGTCACATAATATCTTAGAACTGAGGTCGGGCACGAAATATATTAATTTTTGAAGGTTATGCGGCAGGCATTGCGTTAATATTCCGAAACAAATTATAGATATATCAAAAATTTACAACATGCAAGATTCATATTCGGTTTCGGCAAATTAGCAGTGGATTCGAATCGGACAAATCGTGTCATTGCTGCCTCACTGAGTGGAACTAAATGTATTGAACGAAGTTTGGACATATTTACTTTTTACATTCCCATTGCTTAACTACCCCATAGTCCACAACTCTCAATTGTATAGTACACCCAAATGTATAAGATAATGACTTTACTGTCGCCGCTCAAATTCCTAACATATATACCAATTATCAAACACGTAGCTAACTAATTTGAAAGTATTCCGATTTTTGAACGCTACATTAAAAACGCTGATAAAAAGGACATTCCCCAATTCAACTGCCAAAGTTGGCATAGCTAATAATATGCAAATTACTTAGTAGCTAGCTAATCCTTTATTTGTGTTGGTTGTTTATAAACATTTCATTCAGACTCCTGGACCCCCACACCCCTTCATCACTGAATCAAATCGCGTGTAACACAAATACGAAACTACGAGCTATAGGAATTCTACAAAAAGTAACACGCTCTAAAGTACCTAAACAAAAAAATTACTGTTACGGAGCGGGAAAATATAAAACTGTGTGACGCGTTTAAAACTCTGAATGAGGGAGCAATATCTCCATTTGGAGGGCGTGAACCAGTTGTATGTAATGCGAGTTGTGACTTAGGTACATCAGAATACACAATCAGTAAACTATTGCTGTAGTACGTGTGTGTGTATTCACCAACACCAGATTTTGCTATACAAATCATTTAACAGCGCTAGAATATTATGTATAGACTGTATACTTGTATAGACAACGAACTCACCAAGTTATGAAAAAGCTTCACTCCTATGCCACACCGGCTATACGATAAAGACATGGTGATGTATATATAGCTAAATGTGTTTAAAGGTATATCTCAATTCGATATACATTACATAAGGTACGTCTAATAATGGTCTTTTGTGAAAAATATAAAGAAATTTGCAACAGCGAATGACTTGGTGCCGGCTTTGACAATATTTAGGATAAAACTAACTATATGTTCGTTCATTTCATATGTGTGCAATATTCCCATCATCTTTCAAATTTTCAGTAATGGAAGCGATTCCATATTCGCCTTCACGATTACCAGTTACAATTGTTGCTACACGTTCAAATTTTTCAATTAAAAGACTCATCGTTTTAGCGAGTTACGTTACCGGTAGCATGCAAAAGCTCAAATATTTAAGGACATGTCAATTCTGAAATATCAAAACCGTAATTCACCAAAACATGGGTCGAGATCCCGAACCACAAGTGGTGAACGGTTTTAAAATTGGTTATCTGTTCAAACACAGAAACAGGTGTTCCCAACCTTGCCTGGATTCGGTTTTCAGACTATGAAAATGCAATTTTGAACCATTAATTTTTTGACAAACCTGACATTGAACCCGAATTTTCTGTGATGTTGGGTAAGTTACAGTGTGACGGTTTTCCACTATAAGTGCTTGCAGCTGAAAATGAGGGGCGTTCTTACGAGGTTCCGATCCCGTTACCACATGAACGACAGACTCTCAATCCAGCGCGCTGTGATAATTTGGGTAGGCTAGGGTACGACAGTTTTTCAGTTTTTAGTTCTCAGCAGCTGAAAATGAGGGACGCTCCCAATTGGTTTCGAACTCGGATCGACAGATTTTCAGTCCAGCGCGCTATCCACTGAGCCACGCCGCCTCACAATCAACTGCTGAGTTTTTCTGTTTTTATGCCTTATAAGAACCTCAACATTATACACATGTGTATTGGTTCTTCAATGTTTTCCTGCTGCTGCATATGAAGGCACTACATATGCAGCAGTGTTTTTACCGATGTACAGCATCAGCATGAGGTTATTATTTGCCTCCATGCATCCGCATGTCACATCCCCCGGTTTTTCTACAAGGTCGCCCCTTGACCGCCAACTTATGTATTTTGGGTTCTACCGCGGCAGTTTGCCATTGCGGTCCCATCGTGGTCACCATGTGATAAGTTGGGTAGGCTAGGGTACGACAGTCTGTAAGTTTTTAGTTCTCAGCAGCTGAAAATGAGGGACGCTCCCAATTGGTTTCGAACTCGGTCGACAGATTTTTCAGTCCAACGCGCTATCCACTGAGCCACGCCGCCTCACAATCAACTGCTGAGTTTTTCTGTTTTTATGCCTTATAAGAACCTCAACATTATACACATGTATCTTGGTTCTTCAATGTTTACTGCTGCTGCATATGAAGGCACTACATATGCAGCAGTGTTTTTGCCGATGTACAGCATCAGCATGAGGTTATTATTTGCCTCCATGCATCCGCATGTCACATCCCCCGGTTTTTTACAAGGTCGCCCCTTGACCGCCAACTTATGTATTTTGGGTTCTACCGCGGCAGTTTGCCATTGCGGTCCCATCGTGGTCACCATGTGATAAGTTGGATAGGCTAGGGTACGACAGTTTTTCAGTTTTTAGTTCTCAGCAGCTGAAAATGAGGGACGCTCCCAATTGGTTTCGAACTCGGATTGACAGATTTTCAGTCCAGCGCGCTATCCACTGAGCCACGCCGCCTCACAATCAACTGCTGAGTTTTTCTGTTCTTATGCCTTATAAGAACCTCAACATTATACACATGTATATTGGTTCTTCAATGTTTTCCTGCTGCTGCATATGAAGGTACTACATATGCAGCAGTGTTTTTACCGATGTACAGCATCAGCATGAGGTTATTATTTGCCTCCATGCATCCGCATGTCACACGCGCTACGACTGAACCACGCCACCTCACAATCAGCTGCTGAATTTTTAAATTTCTATTCTGTGCCTTATAAGAACCTCAACATTACACTGCATTGCTTTATAGAACAACGGTTCTTTTTGCTGTTGATTTCACACTTTGACAAAAACAAAAAATCCTGAGTATTTGCGGAGCCCACTAGCCAAGTAAAATTGAACGAAAAGAAAAAAACATGAAGAAGAAGAATAAGAAGACAAAGAAGAACAAGAACAACAACAAGAAGAAGAAGATAAAGAAGAACAAGAAAAAGAAGAAGATGATGATGATGAAGAAGAAAAACAAGAAGAACAAGAAGGAGAATCAACGCTTCATTTATGGTTCATCAGCGGCGCTTCCATTATGACTCAGTGAATGACAAAATAATGCTAACCACTTGATTTGTAAATTTGTAATTAGCCATTGAAAAGAATTTACACGGCTGCGAAATGATTTACTGTTTCTGGCTAAATCCATTGAGTTAATCCACCTTAATTGGAACAACTCTTTGTGCAAAAGAAGTTTAACAGATTGGGAACTACAATAAATTTATTTGAACACAAAATACTTTAATGCAACAACAAAGTGGAAACCGCTACAAAAAATGTTGACGTTTTTATTTGGACACAAATTGAGAATACACTTTCTTTCAAATTTTAGTTTTGCTACATGTGTGGAAAATTTGTGCTTACTTTGCTTGAACTGCTCAGACATCAGACAACAGCAGTGTTGCAGAAATCTGACTAATAAGTGTCCCGACTTTCGAGTAAACAATTTTCTGGGTTGCAGATACGTAACTTATTAATGCAACCCCGGACTTTCGTCACACAGAATATACGGCAAGAATTTCTAGCACAAACGGTACACGTGAACAGCAAAATAAATGCCTCATCGTGCTCAAACATCAAGCCCTTGAGCGAGGATAGTAAAAATCAAACACCAGAGTAGTTTATATTTGAATCCTTGCTTGAACTCAATACCCAAATTCTCAAATGTGTGTTGAACCTATACCAGTTTGTGACACGTCTGTAAGATTTCGAAAGGTCTGTCTTTCGAATCACGGAAGTGAGAGTTTCGTACATCAGCACATTTTCGGAATCAAATTGTCCTACGTATGTGCCAATAACGCATTTTGAGCATCTTTACAAAATAAGAAATTTTTAATTTATGTTTGGAATTATTAATTAAAAACTCAAGTCGCATGGAATCCCTTCAGTAACCCAAAGAAATCGATGTGTACCTACCTAGCTAGGTGGAAGCACAATTACGATTGGATAATTTCTTGAATTGGTAAATTGGTGCACTTATTGCAAGGTTCTGAGCTGTAATGGGTAGTTGCTGGGAAGGTTTTGAGTTCAGCGTAAGAAATAGAAAACAAGAGAAAATGGGCAAGCATTGTAGTTAAGTGGACTAGTTAAAAACTAGAATTCATCAAAGAAAACTTGCATAAATTATCGTCTCTGTAAGATCTTGTTTTGATTTCATTACCCCCTGTCGAAGTAAAGTCTGACGGTTGACAACATTCGAAAATTCGATAACGCAAATTGGTACCTATATCGGCACTTCAACCATATCCGGATATGCTTCACCAAATGCACATGTAATACGAATTACGCATTGCAGTAGAGTATGTATGCTTGTCGGCAGCATACGGCCGATATACGTACTAGACCATTAAAGTAGTTGGAGAGGCTTTTGCAGCTCTTAGATAAAAAAGTCGGAAGTCACAATTCCTATCAAGACTAGATGCGTGGAAAAGGTGACATTTTGATTTCCCGTGAACGGGTGAATCAAATGAGGCGATCGTGGCTTCATTTTACAAACTCGAACATGCCAAAAATTGTATTATTGCGTTCTAAGGTCTCCGTTTTAAGCCGTTTAGCGTTGTGTCGTTTTCTCATCTTCGGAATCACCGACTCGTTAACTACGAACAATACCTTAAAATGTGGGGAATTGTGTGCTCTATATCATCTAATCAGCGATAATAGTGCCGATTGTAACCTGATCTAAAAACGAGCCTTTGCGCAGGTTTCCCTCAATCAGCTTTTTTCCTGATGTAATTTTTCCGTCAAGTTGTTTCAACAACTGGTGGTAGCTGGAAAGTACATATAATCGTAACTTTAAAACTTCATACGTGTAAGCCTGGTTTAAGCTGTTGTTGCAACAAAATTAACATTAAACAGTGATTTTATTAAGCGGGTTAACCTAGCCCACTACAGCCGGGAGTATAGATTTAGATACGTACCGTATGACCCCTCGAAAACATTTTTGATCACCCCCCAGATATTTAATTTCATTGTATTTTTAGTCCTAATCCAAGCAGTTTCGCAGTTTTTGAACGTTAAACAGCCTATCTAAGGTTTCCAACTTTTTCACAAAAAAACAGAAATTCCGGAGATTGATCATAAATGACACTTCCCCCCCCGAATCACACGTTTCGAATTGCGGCACATGATACCTATGCGTTGATACTATGCCCTGAACTGCCAGTGTTCATTGATGCAATAGCTAGTGCACGTTCGCTATTTTATGGTTTAGAACAAAGTCTAGTCGTTGTGCTAAAATAAAAATTTCCACAAACCGCTAAGCGTTTTTACCAACTTTTTGAGATGAACCACCAGCGACGGATGAATAAAGCAATTTTTGTTTCGGCTCTAGTTTGAAAGGTTATGTGAATGTATGCATCCATAAAAACCTCATTGCAGGAAATTTGTAAAATCAAAAATTCCGGGGCGATCAATATTTGAGGTTTTAGCCCGTAACTTTTTATCTAATTGCAAAACCATATACCAGATTTGGAAGATTGTATTCCTCAGGCTTTGAGCTTTCGAACGAGCCCAAAATTGTCAGTATTTTCTTAAATTTTTATTTTTACAAAATTTTCTTTGCGGGGACATCAAAGTGTTGCGTTTATATATACTATTATTTATGACGAAAATCACTATTTCAAAATGACAAAAATCATAAGCATTCCAAGAATATTATAGCAAGTAGTACTAAATTAGCGTGCAGCAGCTATGTTTTCCTATATATGTGGTGAAGCCGTTTTAAATTCTCTTTTGATTTAGCATTCGAGGAGATAAATGATTTTCTGGTTTCGTTCTTGGAACCGTACGGCCCCGTCCCCGGGAAATCTCTTTTAAGTTTATATTTTTGTTGAAATATGTACGTACCTATTTAAATATCAGGCTCCGGTATTTTTTGGTACGTATCCGATTGAACCCTGATTTTAGTGGTAAAAAACTGCAATATAATACTTATTAGCATGATTCCAAAAGAACAAATTGTGCTTTTAAAGCAGTTTGTGTCGCTTTGTAAAGCTAAACCAGAATTGCTTCACTCTCCTGACTTAGGGTTTTATCGAGAATGGTTGGAAACGTGAGTTGAACCTGTTGATTGTGTTTGAATAGTATTTAAAAACTATGTAATTGTGCGCGCGTTGTTCACCGATAAACAAGTGATATCTTATTTCCTTGCCGGAGCAACAGGTATATTTGTATCATGTCAATGTGCACTACTTGCTAGATAAAAATTCCGCCAATATGTTGTATATACGTATAACTCAGCTTTACGTGAAACATTATAGCACTAAGCATGGTGATAGATGGGTAATAATTTGAGTTACGTTCTAGCTTGGGCGCTAAACTTCCACCAAAGCCCGAGTCCAGCGAACATCAACAAGAAAGCCACGAAGCAGGTCCTACCAAAACTCCGAAGGTAACTATTACGTATACTTTATTACACATATATATACGTATATCTGTGCGGATGCTTTTGACTAGTGATGCTTCGAAGCCTGGCGGTGCCAATACGTCGTTTTTTTTTCATGCGAATCAATTAATAATATATAAAAACTGGCCCCGGTTAGGCCCCGACAAATAACGTACTGGCCCCGGGACTGGAGCCCTTATGACATCTCTAATATACACATATATGCCCTTTACCGGAACGTAAAACGTTTCATATCTTTTCAGCGAACGAAATTATCCGGAAACAGACGCATCTTAATCGTCAACAGCAATTAATTATATATATAATTTTTGCGATTTCGGGGTAATGCATATATAGACAAGAGGTATTAGTGATATAGAGGACGGATTTAAACTTTACTAATGCCTAAATTAGCATTAGCACTCAATCTATCCAGTATTGCACTTGTTGCAGCAAGAACCGCCCCGAAAACCTCCTAGTCCTGAGCCTGAATCCGAGCCGGAAAGCGACATAGGTAAGTAATAATTTGCATTAAACAGGGTACTGCACAGTAAAATAATTCCGGATATAGTATCCTGTCAGTTCGTGATGTACTGAATATTGAGTTCGCTCGCGATAGCATTCAAATTAGGGTAACACATACTTTGACTTCTAAGCGTGTATTCATGTCATTTACTGATAAAAATGTTTTGCTTTTAAATTTAGCACGTACCTAAGTAAGTAGTATACATAGCTTCATTCTTTTATCTTTGGATTTTCTGTTTAATTCTCCGCACCACCTTTGCTTTTATGAGTGCTGAGTGTATACCACTGTTTTAAGATAATGAAAACCAATCAGTATCCATCTTCAAAAATTTTAGAATTAGATATGGAAGGCGTTTTGGAGCCGGAAACCGTTGAGCCACCTGCCATGCCTGATTCCTCAATTGAGGTACGAAGATGTGAAGCGGTGGTTGCCACTGTAACAGCTGATTCTGAAGCTATTGGGTTTTTTTTTTGTATTTATGAGAGCAACCGCGTGCAACAGTGAGCGCTGAATGCGGCATAAGTTATTCTTGCTGCACAGGCAGCTTTAATACAGAGCTCTTTTTTAACGTGCCATGCTTCGTAACGAAGCGTAACAATTAGTATATACATAGCTGCTTTCTCCTTTCACAAACTGATTTTCTTGCGTCGCTGTTGAATATGTAAAAAAATAACTCATTGTTGTTTTATCAAATTGACAGTTAAGTCACAAACGACATTTACGTTAATCATGTCTTTTTGAAACACAGGTAACTGAGGAAATGGAAGACAAGTCGAACGAGAAACGTAGCGAAGCGCTCGCTGCATTTTCCGACGGAAACTTTGATGACGCTGTGAAAATGTTTACCGAAGCATTGGAAATCAATCCGCATTCAGCCATTCTATACGCAAAACGGGCAAAGTAAGCTTGGTCACGTATATACTGTTCTGGTTGAATTTTGCAAAGTAACAAGTTACCATTTTTCTACAGTTCGTAGCAAACAGCTCGCATGTTGTTTATTTGTATACGGCACTAAAAGACTTCCGGTTCATATATTTCAGAAGCATGGAAAATGTGTAGTTGAGCGAAGCTCGGAGTTTCGCGAAGCGTTTTATGTTTTGTACTTTGGGGTCGAAAGGTGGATGTCCGTCCGAAAAGAATCTCAGGAACGGCTGAACCGATTTTGATAAACTTTTTTTTGTTTGAAAGCCAATTACGCATTGGGGTTTAAAAATTTTAAGCCGTTTATTAGGTACAGGCTAATTTACATAATTAATTAAGCCTAAATTAGGACTTTCCACAATATTTCACTAATTATTACAGTTAGAAGCAATCTAATTTTTGCGTAAACTGTTTACAAACCTCCAAAACCGATAATTGAGCAGTTAGCTAATAGATAATTTGCATATTAGCATAGTTTATAAGCCTAAATTAAGACTTTTTACAATATTTCACTAATTATTAATGTTAAAAGCAATATAATTTCAGCACTAAAGGATTTTTGGTGCGAGGAATTTGAATAAATAGTTTACAAACATCCAAAACCGATAATTGAATAGTTAGCTAATAGCTAATAGCGACGTTGACAGCTGTCGTTAATGCTTCTAGCAAGAGAGCTCAGGTCGATTAGAAAAATTTCGGCCCCGCCAGAACTGATTTTAGGTTCAGTACAATGCACCGATTAATTACATATGTGCGTTCCCACCTATAAGTTTAAAATCATATTCTATACGATTTTAGATAAAAACGGGCTTGGAGTCGAACAAATTACATTAGGTGCCGTCCCGGTTTCTAGTGGGTCTGTAAAAGAGTAGGCGTTACATTCTAGGCTGCATTTTTTGCTTAGCCTTATGCTTATGCTTAATATGCTTAGGCTTAGACATACGGTTTTGCAACGAGGCTTAGGATTAGGCTTAGAAATACGCTTAATCTACTGTTACGGCCCTAAAGGTAACATTGACCAACGATATCATGGGCTTCAAAACAAAGAAGAAGTTTAAAATAAATTCATGTTTCTTGTACCGCGCTACGATTCGTCATATTCCCAAGTTTTAGACAAAGTTTGAAACATTTTCTAAATTTCAACGTACAAACCATAGAAGACGTTTGGTCCCAGCCTTCGTATATTATTGAGCGAAGCGAAACTCCGAGCGAAGCTCGGAGTTTCGCGAAACGTTTTATGTTTTGTACTTAGGGGTCGAAAGATGGATGTCCGTCCGTCTGTCCGTCCGAAAAGAATCTCAGGAACGGCTGAACCGATTTTGGTAAACTTTTTTTGTTTGAAAGCCAATTATCCTGGTGTGTTAACCTCGCATTAGGGTTTTAAAATTTTAAGCCGTTTATTAGGTACAGGCTAATTTGCATAATTATTTAAGCCTAAATTAGGACTTTCCACAATATTTCACTAATTATTACAGTTAGAAGCAATCTAATTTTAGCATTAAAGGGTTTTTGGGTGCATGGAATTTGAGTAAATAGTTTACAAACATCCAAAGCCGATAATTGAATAGTTAGCTAATCACTAATTTGCATAATAGCTTAATTAACAATGCAAAACTATGACTTTTTAAATTATTTCAATAATTTCTAGGGTTCACTGAAGGTTTTTGGGTGCGAGGAATCTGAATAAATTGTTTACAAACCTCCAACACCGATAATTGATTTGTTAGCTAATAGTTAATTTGCATATTAGCTTAATTGACAAGACAAAATTAGGACTTTTTAAATTATTCCAAAAATTATAGGGTGGCTGAAGGGTTTTTGGGTGCGAGGAATCTGAGGAAATTGCTTACAAACCTCCAAAACCGATAAATGTATAGTTAGCTAATAACTAATTTGCATATTAGCTTAATTGCTTACGTGTGTTCGAGCTTCGCTCAATAAATGTAGTCCCACTACGACTGGTTTATGGTACGTTAATATTACGGATGTAATCGATTAACTTAACACGAAGGCAAGCGTAAGTCGTTTGCTGTTACGCGACAATAACGGGCTATTGTTTCTGTCAAGCTTTTCGAATTCTCTTAGCTCTAAACAGGGATGGGAGTCTCGGTCTCGGGAAGTATTGGAACCGAGACTAGAAATCGAGGATTCTGCAAATGTTACCCAATAATTATGAGTAGAAATTCGGAATAAACACAAACAATGTGAAGAACACGAGATCGAGACTTTTCATGGCCGGTCTCGGTCTCAGTCTCGGTTCTTACCTGAGACCCCCATCCCTGCATCTAAATATTGCACGTTCGCAATTGATATATCAAAGTTACAGTTAGTATTTAAATATTGACCCGTGTATTGTTTTAGTGCACTTCTGAAGCTGAAGCGGCCAAAGGCTGCTCTACGCGACTGTGACAAAGCAATTTCTCTCAATCCTGATTCCGCTGCTCCGTATAAGTTCCGTGGCCGGGCTAACAGGTATATTATTCACATAACTTATATAACATTGCGAGCCAAATTCACAAGTTTAAATTTTGCTTTAAACATAAAAGAGTAGTATAAGGTTTCTAGTTAGCAATATATAAAAAAGGCAAAACTAACATTTATGCGTGACGCATCTTTCTGCTGTCATTTTTAGGCTACTGGGTAAATTCGAGGAGGCACATAAAGATCTGTCGCTCGCATGCAAACTTGACTATGATGATCAAGCGTATGATTGGTTGAAAGAAGTGGAGCCAAATGTATGTAATTTGTTTTTATTTCTCGTATGATCAGATTGCTAGGGGAATGCCTGGCTTTGAAAAAACTTGTCAAACAAAGACCAGTTAGCGAAATTGATTTTCATGTTTTACAGAAATTAAGTCTATGATAACTTTTTTAATATTTTCTTCAAATTCTCCAGGTTTGCTAACTATAGGGAAATATGGTCATTTAAAACCCATAATTATCATCCCTGGTTATAATACAAAGTTGTATTTGAATGGTAATTTGAAAGTCTAAATGCCTGTTTTATCGTATAGTTGTAACTGATAAGACCAGATTTTACGTTGCCTACCGGATCTTCGAAGACCTAAAACTAAAGCATTGCAATTATAGAAACAATAAAATTTTTCCTGCATTATACTGATCTGTTGACTCATATCGAAATGTACTCCTGTTCTAAACAGTGTATTTTTCAGGCAAAGAAAATAACAGAGCATAAGCGGAAACAGGAGCGAAAGAAGGCGGATAAAGTAGACAGAGAGCGACAGGAACGTGTCAGAAAAGCAAAAGAAGAATATGAAAGGAAAAAAAAGGTAACAAAATTGTTTATAGAGCGATAAGAAAACTGAAAGTTTGGTCAGGGAAAGTCTTAAATTATGAATTGGGAAAACATAAATTAACTGTAAATTATTGTAACATTTTTTGCTTTAGGAGGAAGCTGAATCAGGCTCTTTCGGAGAAGAAGACTTTCCGGGTGCTGCCGGACCTGGAATGCCCGATTTGTCGGCCTTATTCAGCGACCCTGACGTCATGACCATGATGAGTGTAAGTCATTTGACGTAGCATAACGCTTTCTTCCATGAATAAGTTTTTGGGCTTTCGGTTATATTTTTCCTAATGAGTGTTTCAAATAGGTTAGCAGTATCCAAAACCGCGCTATAATTTTCATTTTCTTTGTTTGAAATGTTGCATTGATATTTTTAGGATCCTGAAGTTCAAAAGGCGTTCACTGATATATCTACCAATCCAGCTAATATAGCCAAATATGCCGGTAACCCGAAGATCAAGAAAGTATTTGAGAAACTTCAAGGAAAAATGGGAGGCGGCGGTATGCCCGGTGGATTCCCAGGTGCAGGATTTCCTGGCGCAACTCCAGCTTCCGATTCAAGCGCTGGAACTGGAGGTAGTGCGCCTACTGCCCCGGATGTTGATGTGGATTAAAGTGTTTTACTTGTCAAGATTATGTTTTATTTCAATTTTTTACTCTTACCATGATAATACTAATATTTTATATTATAATATAATAAGGGTATTCGATTTTGCATGGCAGACATGTCCGGTTACAATTTCTTAAGAGGCAACCATGGTGAGGGGCTCTTGTCTGCATAGGATTCGGCTTGCTAAGTCAGCATGTCACACGGCTGCAGTATTTATTTTATCGACACAATTAGGTATTTCTTCCTTTGTACCAGTAGTATATTTTTCAGCGGTAAATTGAAATTAGAAGTCGTATTTCCTTTAACTTCATCTACTGCTGTAGTGTACTGAAATCCACAATTGGATGTGGATAAGTACCTTTACTCACCCGACCCGCACTTTTTCCGCGCAAATATGAACTTTTAACCAGCGGGTATGCACGCGCAAAAAGGTCTACTATCGACCCACAATTTAACCGCGCCTGAAGTTAAACCAGTATTAAAGATCGCAGGTGCTTTGCATTTCTATGAAGATTTGCGTTATAACTTTTAACGAAAGTTACAAACGAAACTTTGCTAGAATCAACAAAATTTTAAACCGAACAAAATAAAGCACCGGACAGCAACAGTCCGGACGTTATACAGACAATATCGTATGTTTTGAACGTTGAAACTTAATTTTCGCGCAAGTAAAAACAAAATTTTTAGCCGCGTGATACAACTCCTTATTCGCGCCTGAAATTCTTTACCCTACCCGTATTTACCCGCGAGTAATGCCCCACTATGCTGGAATCTAGCGTTGGTTTTAAAACAATGCTTTTATAGGTTTTGTTCAACTTCCTGAATATATGCGCTGCTTCAAAAGTATTGGTTTTGCATTCATTTTAATAAAGTGATTTGTGTCTTTCTGGGCGCTTTCGAATTTTGATTGACAAACGATGGTCTATCAGGTGTGCTTACTTTCGCTATTACGATTATAGATGGGCACGTTCTGACATTAAGACTTATGTTTAATCCTAGTCTAAGCCCAAACAGAAAAATTAGTCTAAAATTTAAGCCTTTGTCTATTTCGGTCTAGTGAGACGGTGGGCAATAGCAAATCCAAAGGTTGGCAGGCGGGCGTACACCTCCCGTCAGAAATTTTTTATGGTAAAATGGTAACGTCCTTACAGTTTTACCACTCAGAAAATTTTTTGTAATAAAATGACAAGATCTTTATCTTGCACTCACGGTGCAACCAGAGGTGAAAAATACCGGAGCCGGAGGTCAACGAAACTTGTCAGAGCCGGATATAAGGCGAAATTTAGGTAGAAAAAATGTTAATTTTAGCCAATATCTGCAATTCGTTGTAAAGTTGTTTAGTTTTACGCTATAAATTCTCTGCGAAATTTCGGAAATTCTTTCCTGAAAATTGTGACAAAAATAAAACGAAATACGCTAAACATAAATTTTGCAAAATTTTATGCAAAATTTTACTACCGAAATTGCCAGAATCTGGTAAAAATTGTACCGGAGCCGGTGGCCGATTTTCTGTCGGAGCCGTTACTGCAAAAAATGGTGAGTCAAATTGACTCTTTCCGAAATAGGCTTTTCCGGACTACCGCCAGTCAAATTCGACTCGCTGAGCGATTCCGTGAGTTGAATTAGTCGAATTTTGAATCAGTTTGTGTAGTCAAGAAAAGCCTATTTCAGAGCGAGTCAATTTGACTCAACATTGTTTGCGATAGGCAGACCTCCAGTTGTACCCTGCTTGCAATTTTCTGTACCGGAGCCGGTGGCCGATTTTCTGTCGGAGCCGTTACTGCAAAAAATGGTGAGTCAAATTGACTCTTTCCGAAATAGGCTTTTCCGGACTACCGCCAGTCAAATTCGACTCGCTGAGCGATTCCGTGAGTTGAATTAGTCGAATTTTGAATCAGTTTGTGTAGTCAAGAAAAGCCTATTTCAGAGCGAGTCAATTTGACTCAACATTGTTTGCGATAGGCAGACCTCCAGTTGTACCCTGCTTGCAATTTTCCTTCCTCAGAAAGTTATTTTGTAAAAAAATGATTAGGTCCGGACCTTACAATTTTACCCCCTCAGAAAAATTTTTGGTGAAAAATTGCGTTTCAAAACATTTACGAGCCTGCTCTCGTCAGAATTTTCTGGATCCGCTAGTAAAAGCAAAGCTGCACTAAAAGTAACATGGACTGATGTTTATGCGATTTAGCGTAAGTATATTTTAATGTCGTTCTTTCATTTTGGAATGTAAAACGACTCATGCTCATGTCTATATAGTTCGACGGAAGGGTGAAATTCGATAGAATCTCTGTTGCAGTGGTTTAAATCAGACGGAGACAAACCATATCAGCTCAATCTCAGGTGGCCAACGCAAGTATTTATTAGTTAGTAGCAATGTTCTAAACGGAATACCCAGCACTATTGAAGCATACATAAATATATATTTATAGATTGTATGTTTTACACTCATAGCAAACAGCTTGTGGGTCAGGGTACTTCCATTACAGCAACAAGTTAAAACAAGTGCTTGAGAAACGAAAATTGAGGTTTGGAAACTCAAAAACACCCAAAATCGAGTTTCGGACATCCGAAATAGAAAATTTAATTTCGAATATCCGGATAAATATCCGGCAAGAATTGCCGGATATCCGGATATGAAAATATATCCGATGCCCATCACTAATTTTACAAGAAGATTTATACTTTTATGTAAAACGTTTATTTGAAACTCCCTGTTCTGGTTATTAGCATGGTGCACCCTGAAGTCTACCACCAACTTAGGCAGAAAATGGATAGGAACTGGTTGTGATAGTTCAATTTCCCCTATAGGGATTTAGCCCCCCCTCCCGAAAGCCCAAGTTTTTAGGTGTCAATCTCTTCAATGGTTTACTAGACCGAGGGCACACGCGACAGTGCTGCACACAATTTACTATCTAGTTTTTCACATCAAAATACGTTAGAAAGTAAAAAATTAGCATAAATTTACCGTTTTAGGCCGTAAACGATATGCAATTATAGATTCTACTCAATCTGAAAAATACCGATACCTTGAATTTGCCAATATATATACCAAAACATCAGTTCAACACACTGAAACTCTAACGGTGCCCTGAAATGTGTTCTGCGAGTTTAACGATCACGCTATGCTATGACCAGTCTGTAAATCTGTATATGTCATATGATATGACATATACGATTTATGCAAAATCTGCAAGCAGCAATTGCGTCATCTATGGTGGACCGTAGGCTGTTTCGTGAAGTATCGATTAGGTATCCTAAAAAGAAAAGGTCTATAGCTGAGGCGTCGTTCATTTTCCCTTGGGACTGAAACAGTGTAAGCTTAAGCCTTATACTCATTTTTCATAGGCTTAGGCTTGGGCTTTGTTATAGGCTTGGCCTTTACGCTGAGGCTTAGAATTAGAAGTATGCTTATATCATGTATACCGTTGTTACAGCCCTCAGATATACAATGGCCGAAAGTGTTAAAGTAAATTAGGTAATAATTTGGAATAATTCATTTCAGCATAAGTCCGTTTTAAGAAAATTGGCACGTCACCGGCGGGTAGACGCTGGCAGGTAAGAAATTTTTGATGTGGGTACCTGTACCGTGGAGAAAAAATGTAAAAGCGCCGGTGAAAATTTGTTGAGCTTTTGTACCCACCTAAAATTTTCGATGCATACGCCATTTTTTTCGTTAAAATTTTAGAAAGCCCAGTGAATATTTGCACGCTTCAATTGTATTGGCACAAAAATAAAAATCTTTGAAGCTGTTATACTTCAATAATTCGTATTCCGTTTCCGTTATTTTGATCGCTATCCGTTTCCGTTATTTTGATCACTATCCCTTTCCGTTATTTTTACTATCCGTTTACGCCCTAATAGGTTAACTAAAATATATACATAAAGTATAAACTGCGATTGAGATATTTCGAATTTGTGATGTTTACCGATGCAACTGACCAAGTTTGCGTTTCGTTATTTGATGCTACCGAAAACAGCAATTACTTATCAGATGCAATCACATCCAAATTTAACCGGTACCCAGCACTTTCGATGACAATTTACTCAGCCCATCGTCTTCAACACATTCCGACATGTTTTACCGATGCTTCATTAACAGCGTCTCAACTCCGAAGAATATCACTAGAATACTTTAATGGTTCAGCAAATTTTCTAATTCGAAAGATTTCGCAGCGATTTCGACAACGAGCAACACCTGAAATTGTGATTGTAGACAATTTAGACGGGTTTTTATGGGACTCAGTTATAAAGCAACAAAACGGGAGCAACTCTACAGATGCTAACTGTCACAAGTCGATTGTACTTGCAGTTGCAATAATTTGCTGCGATACGAAACAGTGGACGGTCAAAGAAAATGTGAATACTAACTTTTTGCTTCTTGTGCCACATGAAGCTGTTTCTAATGATGTGTTGCGTAGTTTGAAATTGTACGCTACGGTTGTATGACGCTGCCGTTTTGGTATAAGGTTTTTTTTTTTTGTTGGTTTTTGTTGGTGTATGGTGTATGGTTGATGAATAATAAAAAAGGTCCCGGATAGATTGGAAAAATTCAAATGTGTTGAACAGTTAAGAGCAGAAGGGTATATGAGAGAAGTGGAAGGTAGCGAAGTATGTAAGTGATTGTTGGATGTGGTCTATGATCTTTATGTATTGTTTTGATGTTGTTGTGTTTGAGTCAGTGCAAGAAGGTTGTGTGTGTGGAATGAGGGAAAAAAGCAGAAGTTCGTTTCGATTCATGTACTATAAGATAAAGTGGAAGTGTGGAGTTTTGTTTTGTTTGTTGTTCGGTGCTTTTTTTATTCTTTTAATATACAAGCAATTTTAGATTGAGGCTTGAATACTCTAAGACATTATAGGTGGCAGTTGTAAATTTGATTGGGTGTATAGAGTTAGTTCGTGTATGTTTAGTTTATTGGGTGGAGATGGTGTTGTGTGGTGTAAGCACTTGTAAGCGTTGAAGGGTTACTGTGGTGGTTGGTGCGGAAGAGGGGTCGTTTACGGGTAAACGATAGGTACCGTGGGGGCGTTGGGGGGTATGTATTGGTGGAGGGTGGTGAGTGAGAGGGTCAAGGAAAGGGTAATGGAATAAAAAAAGGAAAAATAATCAATGACGACTGCTATCGACAATGAAAATTTGTGACCACCGTCATGACGGTAAAAATCCACACAGCGTCGCACGTAGTGGACGAACAGGGTGCAAGGTAGACACGGGATTTTAGCCGTAAAACCACTCTGGAATTTCTGTTCACGTTTTCAGACGACATCACGTTGCAACACTAAAAACACCCCTTAGAAGTTTTGGCCCATGTAAAGATGAGGGGTAGAACGTTTTTCTGTGGGACTAGAAAAGGGTAAACTTAAGTTTCAGACTAATTTTTTGCTTGGCTTAAGCTTAGGCTTAGGAATATGTTCGTTCTTACGCTTAGGTTTAGGAATAAGCTTATAATACTGTTCCGCCCTTGTTCTTTACATTGGCCGAAGTTTTTTACAGAACATAGGTATTCCACTTTACTTCTAGCAATGCCCATGCAAATGACGATATGACTTGGGTTCTGCCAAAGTCGATCTTTGAGTCTGGCAGAATGATGTATTTCGGTGTTAAATATTGACGTTGATAAATAAATCATTGAAGCGTTTTGGTTGCCAAAACCATAACGAGCGCTCAGAAAAAGCCATACATGAGCTAACAACTATTTTAATAAATGAGACAAAATATCACAATACTGCGTGTAACAGTGCATTGCACATAATAGCAGAGATTAAAGTTGGATGTATAACATACATAAATACACACAGCACATTTGAAATTTGACAAATCAGTGCAATAGGTACACCTACTTGGAAACAAAATTCAATCCTCAATATCTACAATGAATTCATCACCTAAACTTAAACAACAAAATCATTTCCCACACCCTACTCTCGTAATGGTGGCTCTCACACATTAAACATGCCGGCACTAATTTCACCACAAAATTGCTTACATAAATTTGTTTCGTTTACTTCAACTCAAAACGCACAACTTATTACGTTATGTAACATTTGCATACCTAGCTCATGTAGTCATTTATGCTAAATTTTGAAAATTGAAAAATGATTTGCACAATTAACCACACATACCAAAACAAACACAAGTATCGCCTCAGAAAGCAAAAGGATTATTTAATTCTACCAAGATTTTAATTCAAGTTCTAGAACATTTTAACTGACTATACACAATCACACGTTAAATATCCCCTGGCTAGAACGGCTGAGTACAAAGACAAAAAATTTCTTCTACACGTTTGTAAGCATGAGCACAAGTTCGAGTTTGCATTCTGACAAAAAGCGTAACAAAATACACGGCAAGTTCACTGCAATTATGCTCATATTGTATAGTTTTCACGGACATGTAATCCAGTATACACCGCCGTAAATGTATACAGCCGGGTAAGGAAAATTCCACAACCGATAACAGGATCATGAACAAAATACCGGAAACCAGGGTGTAACCGGATATTCTTTTCCGTTTCTGGTAAAAATTGGTGTCCCTTTCCGTATAAGAATGCCAGGAATAAATCACGTATATATCACAATTTTCCAACATAGATATATTGCAAAAAAACTGAAAATTACGAAATTTGCCAAAAATCTTAAAGATTTCGCTGCATCCGCTATTTTTTTCTTTAAATTTTAAAAAGCTGGTGAAAATTTGCAGCATAAAACAAACTTGAAGCTTTTATCCTTAAATATCCGTTTTCGTTTCCATTTTTTGACCTCTATCCAATTCCGTTGTTTTTACTATCCGTTTACTCTCTGACCTTTTCCATCATAACTACAAGCGAAAACGCCTGAAATTTATAAAAATCATAGCGAGCACTTAATACGTTGAATATCAGAGCAAACGACGCTGGCATTGAATTCTACAACTATAACAGGAAAACATGGGAATATATGGCATACGTAAGTATCCCGACTTTGCATAGTTAGTTTTTTCTAGCACGTATATCCTTCTTTCGAATAAACAAAAAATTTAATACTTTCTAAAAACAAGACTTTAGTTAGTTAAAAAAATTCGTTAGATTTATAGCTATATATCCTTATGTCTAATTTATTATGGTTACTCCGAGAAATAATTGTCCTGTGTTTTAAACCACATATAGTAGTAGTAGATGACATGTCCCGACCATAACACAAAAACACACTTTTTAATTATGCACAATCTTGAATAACTTTTGATTAAATAGTATACGCTGTATAAATATACACAACATAAACACCTACATTCACATTCACACAATAATGTACTTCACTACGCAATCAAAGACAAAACAAAGAGTCAACGAGAACATGAATGCGTCAATCTGTAATGTAAAATTTCAAGGCCATGCCATCGCCACCATACTAAAGTGATCATTACTAATATATGCCACCAGTTGTGCGACTGTCCAAAATAGTCAAATTTACCTAAAACAGTAGCCAATAAATACACCTAAACAATTCAGTATGGTGCAATGCCCTACGGCAATTTGCATATGATACTTGATGGCAACAAATTGAGTTAAAAAACGTACCGCCACCGGAAAAGTTACTAAGTTATCGAACAAATTGCCTGCTTAGAACTTTGCCTGAACTTGCGATCAAATTTTTCGGAAAAACTTGACGCTGCTGGTATTTTTATATTCATAAACAATGACGATTGCAGAAGAACTCGAAAATAAATTTACCAGGCAAAAATCGTTCCGGTATCATCGTCAAATAAGTAGTCAGTGCAAGAAGACTCAGAGCGTATACGATGATGACATTTGGAAAGAATTTCTGAAACAAACCCATCACATTGATTTGGGAATGTGCGAAAACAGTATGTTTCGTGTTTAAAACATGTGATACATGACACGCACGTACATTCTATGTAATTTCCGACTTACTGTTGCTATAACTTCGAGCAAAAATAATGAACAATAATGTACACCAAATTAATTAGTTGGAAGTGTAACTTAATGTAATGGATATTTTATACGTTATTGTTGTTACGAACGCTGCCACTACATTTACAAGTGTAACTTTTGCTGCGATTATTTTTTTATTTAAATACAACAGTTCTTTCAAAACAGCTACACAAGCATGCACATCAATTTTATTTGTTGAAATTTTTTCGAAAATATCCGCGGTGTTTATATCAGACAAAGTGTAAATAAAACAATCAATATTTACAAAGACAAAATCGGAATTCCAATGAAGCACCAAAAAATGAATTGATGGAACAACACCATATGCTCCAATTCCTATATACAACGAATAGCGTAAATAGCTGTAAGACGGAGCGGCATAGTTTGGAATCATTGGTGTCGCGAGTGTTGTAAAAACCAACACACAAAACGCTGCCAAGTATAAATTGTGTAACTCCTAAAACAGAAAAAAATTAGTCATTAGCCTTGATTTAAAATTTTCACTGAAAAATGCAATGCCTGTACATTCAGTGAAACCAACAGTAGACCAATTTGAAATATGGGTAGAACTCGTATTCAAGGTGACAATCTGTACAATTATCGTTGCAACAACTGCCTATGTTCACTATAAAAGTCATTGAAAACGTCATGCTAACACTACATTCCAAAGTTTCTCTTACGTTATAACAATAAAATCCGTAATATATTCCGGTAATATAAATGCCCATCAGTGCAAACGAAATACCGAGCATGTCCAATGTGAACCAAATACGATTTGCACGCTCTGAGATTACGTAAAACAAATGAAATGCAGCTGACATCAACATGCACACCTAAAACATAAATAAAATCCATTAATAAGTCAAGGTTTTTGAACTTAAGTATTTTTTAAAAAACAAACAAGTTGTTTTTCTCAAGCTATCATCAAGCTTTATGTTTTCAATCAGGAAAAAGCTTTCTTATTTTAAATACGTAGACAAAATGTGTATGGTTTGCGTAGTGCAATTTCATAACATTTTTACGGTCTGCCTCATTATTAAAACCATAACGAAGAAAAATAAAAAGACAGCCAGCGCCCAGTTCAATTTTGAACGCGTCGCAATTATTCCACGAACCTCTGAAAGTTTACCGTGTTATAGAACCACACTGTGTACAAATAAATTGGACAAGAAGATAAAAGGTAACGCATAGCGTCACTACCAGAATTCGCAACTCTTGGCGCCATTTACACTTTAATTTGGTGTTGTTTTTTGAGCAAAACCAAGGATATTTATTTGACCATAAATAGTATTTCTCGCCAAAAACGCATATTGTTGCCAGTAAAATTCCGCACACACCGCGAACGAGAAAACAAACCCTGCTCTAAACCTTTAACACCGCAACATTGCTTACTGTAAAACAAAGCATTCCAACACTGACAATAATATGATCATCCATGCGTGCTCGCCACCGAGGCAATACGAACGCATTGTCGTACACAAAGCAAAATAGAAAATAAACAACTCCAAACAAATGAGTCCAGATGTTTAATGTCTCGTTGGTCCATGTAAACAAACTGAAATGTTAGAGTACAACTATTGTGTAGGCTAAGTTAAACCTACTTTAATTTACTTTAGCAAAATCTCGCAAACCAAAACCAAGGACAGATAGCATATGTCTGAGTTACAGGTATATACGTAAACCAAAACAGCTGCAACACTGGGTTGGTGTATTGGAAACTGGACGTCGTTCGACGTACAACAAAGTGCTAAATAGTATAATAGTTTTTGCGGCTAAAATGCGACGAATGATTAAAATATTTGAAACTTAATTCATACGTATTTCATGCGACAATGTTAAAAGGGACAGATATACCTATAAAGTGAAAGCAAATCCCATAGTTAACCTCACCACGTTTTCGCGAGAATACCCCAAACAACCAAAACGTAATGTATATACCTTTTCACAGCTAATCCTACTGGCAATATTGGACGATAACCGTGCAATATGTATGGATTGTTTTTCATATACTTTGGAACATCGCGATGAGTCACAAGTGTAAATCCTGAATGTTCTTGACACCAAAAAACTGGTAGTTTACAAACGACACATGAGTCTTCACTACGTGTTGAACTACAGCTGTTTTGACGCGATGCTAACTTGTTGGAACAGTCTACAAATAATGCTTACGTATTATACTACAGAAAGCATGACACGCTCTACGATTACAAAAACCACAGAAAATTAAGTCACTTGTGGACACAACAAAATATGTAGGTACTAGGTAGGTACCTGAAAAATCATGATTCAACCTATACCGCAAGTCAAAACATGGCATTAACTTACCGTTTCTTGAAAATATACATGATGCGCATTTCCTTAAGTAGTCTGCCATATAGGTACATGTATTGCGTTTTTGTACTGAAAAATTTCAAACATCACGCAGTTTGTATTTGTAAGAACGCCTCTCATTTTCAGCTGCAAGAACTCAAACTAAAAACCGTCATACCCTAGCTTACCCAACTTATCACAATGGTGTAGTGGTGTGGTGGTCATACGCATAACAACCGAGGGCTCTGGGGGTCTGACCCTTTTCCCTTGTGGACAGGGGGTTCGACAACTATGTGGACCTCGACCCCCTCTTCTTTGGGTTGAAAACTAATTTTACAACATTAAATTTTGACGCGTCGTGTGTGTCTTAATACGTATATAGGTTCGTTTTTACTGTTATATTGCACATGCCTTGTTTAATTAGTTGCGTTTCGTCCCTCTGACACAAGGAGCGACGGAACCGGAATTTGAAAAAATTAGCGGAAACGGAACCGGAAAGTGAAAAATTGGTGAAATAACCCTAGTAGGAGATAGTTTTCACTTTATCTGCTGTATTTTAGATTTTCATAATCCACAGAAGCGAAATCTACCGTCGATGGTTTATTTTCACCGATTGTCAAGGTTTGTATACTATACTAATGAAATCTATTTAATTTTTATCGTCAATTTTAGTAAATCATTTTTTCACAGACCAAATTTTAATAGGGGAATTTTTAATTTCAGTAATAAGTTTTCGGAACCGGAACAAATAATTTTATCGATAATGACATCATAGAAAAGAATATATAACATATGTTTCTCGCATGGTAAAAATATACCAACTCGCGTTGCGGTTTCGCCTGACACCCGCTTGTTCAGGGGGTACTTACATACCACGTGAAACACACAACAGGACTTAACAACAAGTTGCATACTCTTGTCAGACAGGTTGTCCACTGAACATTTCGTGTCTGGCGGCGGTTACTGTGTGATAGGGAAAGCTAACTCAACGTAAACTAAACATCCAACCTTTCTTCATTTGGAACCGCGCAAGACTCATATTTTCCACTAAATTCAATACCAAAATTACATATTTTCCACAAAATTCAATACCAAAATTACATCTGAATTTAGTTCACTTTGTTCGCGAATTTTCCTTCAATGGTCTTTCTTCGTTGTTGCTGACTACACGAAACTTACTGCTTTTACGTACACTCCACACGGATACACTCCAAGCTATACCTTACAAAAACTCGAGGAATCATGAATTGTTTATAGCTATCTGTCTGCTTTCGCATCAAAAATTTAGATTTATCATCGACAGTGAACCCTAAATGCATTTTGTTCAGACCTTGGTCGGTTACATCCCTGGTAGTGGCAATCACGGTCCACGCGCTGCCTCAGAAACTTAACCCATCGTAAACCTTGCACATGTCAGCATGTGAGACATGCTTGCCCGTTATGTGCACATGCAATATAGTGCAGTGCACTGATGTATGCTAGCTGGCAGCATACGGTCGACACATAGTCGACGAAAAAATGCAGTTGGAGGGGCGGGCTACGTGGCGCAGTGGTAGAGTGCTCGCTTAAGGATTCATAGGCTAAGAGTTCGATCCCCGCTCTAGCCTGCTTTTCCAGCTGCTTAGTTGAAAGGTCTGATGTCCCGGATCCTACCCGACTGACATGGGGCCACGCCGTGAGCGCAATGGCAAATTGCCGCGCTATGAGCACGGTATCCATCCAGTCGAAAATATGATGCGGTCAAGGGACGACCTTGCTGAAAATAAGGGCATGTAAGCATGTGAGACATGCTTGCCCGTTATGTGCACATGCAATATAGTGCAGCGCACAGTATGTATGCTAGCTGGCAGCGTACGGTCGACACATAGTCGGAGAAAAATGCAGTTGGAGGGGCGGGCTACGTGGCGCAGTGGTAGAGTGCTCGCTTAAGGATCCATAGGCTAAGAGTTCGATCCCCGCTCCCGGTTCCTACGTAGACTGACATGGGGGCTACGCCGTGAGCGCAATGGCAAACTGTCGCGCTATGAACACGGTATCCAGTCGAAAATAGGTTGGACGGTCAATGGGACGACCTTGTTGAAAATAAGGGCATGTAAGCATGTGAGACATGGTTGTCCTGGTGAATATGCAATAAAAGCAATGCACATTGTGTTGTACGGTCGACATATATAGTCGACGAAAAACGCAGTTGGTGAGGCGGGCTACGTGGCGCAGTGGTAGAATGCTCGCTTAAGGATCCATAGGCTAAGAGTTCGATCCCCGCTCTAGCCCGCTTTTCCAGCTGCTTAGTAAAAAGTCTGATGTCCCGGATCCTACCCGACTGACAGCACATAGCTAAAAACCTAGCTATGAGTTTATATTTTGTTAGCACTTAAGTATTCAAGCCAGCAGTTTTCAATGTGTTTCATTGCCAGTTCCAGAAAATAGCTTTTAGGCCGCGCCTTACGTAGTTTGCTTTCTTGAGGTTTTGCACCAAACGAGATCGAGTCGAGGTTCACGCCCATGTTTCGCTCCTATGTTGCGCATATGCGGGTTTCACCTAATTGGGATTGAAATGGCATAAATCAGTTAGTGCTGATCAGCATTCAGGTGCAGGATTTATGTTATAACTAGGGCAACCCCAAACAGTTTATTTTGTGTTGATTCAGTGACAACATAAAATATGCTCTAAATAGCGGATACAGAGAACAAAATTTAAATGGAACATGGTACAGGCCTTTGGTTGTAAGCAATGAACTTATGAACAAAGGCGTATAAAATGGGCGATAGGAACATCATCGCTTTTTTCTGCTCTCAATGTTTTCAATATAATTTCGTAGCTAGGACTATAATTCTTTTAATTGAGCGTGTTCAAACAATTCCATTGTGAATCTGAAACAAATTTGGTGAGCGTGAGCGTAGCCAGCAAAAAGCAAGATAAACTTGAACATATTTGTATACGTGCACATATACAAGTATAATGTCAGTCTATTTAGGAACCGGGACTTCAGATCTTTTAACTAAGCAGCTGGAAATGCAGGGATCGAGCTGGATTCCCATGCAAGGGCTGTGCCACAGCGCCGCGAATACCACCTATCCAACTACTTTGCATATGCATCAAGACAAGCATATCTCACTTCTCACATGCTTACATAGAAGAAAAGAAGTTATTGCAAATATATATTGTAGTTGTAGTGTGCCTGAATCGACTGCACCTGGGTGGAGGTTCTATTCCCGGCGCGGTTTTTAACTTAGAGCAAAACTTAGCGCGCAGACCGTGTCGTTCCAACAGCACATTTTTTGTTAAATGTGCTAGATGTGAACATATACGTACTATTAAAAACTTTGGTTTGGTTATGAGTGGTCGTAATGTACGTAGCACTCTACGCGTCGCTATGCTTTCGAGATATATAGAAAACCAGCTTTGCAGAAGTAGCGCAAATAAATGGCATCAAAATATGATATTTTTCAGGCTAAATATTGCGCGAGCTGTAAACATATGCGCAGTCAGTGGACGGCGCCAATTGTAGTTTCAGCCCTTTTCTTGATTTATACGTTTCATACAGGCTGTTCCGCAGGTGAAAATTTTAGATGCACTATCGACAGAGACGGGACACATTAATTCACAGCACTAAAACACCTGATTCAAAAATTGTTAGGTTTTCAAGCGTAATTCATTTGTAGTGGGGGTGCGTTCTCAACCTCCATCATACTGTCATGCAAGCACCAAATTAATAAGACTTTTGAAATACCTGTATATACAAAATAATACATTTTCTGTGGCTGCGGGCTATCAACAGTATGCGTACTGGTTTCTGAACACTCAACGCCCTTTCGAAATTCTTTGTAACGGATTATTCTTCTTTATACTTCTTCGATTGCAGGGATTTTGACAATTCGGTACTATAAAAAATTCAAATTGTGCGCACAGTGATAGTGCCAGGAACCAGAATGAACAAAAGGTCAACGAACTGTTCTAGACGTGCTGATTTATCTCTAGATCAGAAGTCTGAGATTCAAGACGCATTTAATATGTTTGATTTAGACAAAACTGGCCTAATAAGATTAAAAGATTTAAAAGTAACTCATCTATGCGTGTTCAATTTTCGTAAAATTTTTCAGTAACTCGTTCAAGTTTTACCGGTTTATTTAAATGTGTTAAAAATGTTTTTATGTAACGTTTCTGTGTATGAAATAGCTTTTGGCTGTAATACCGCAAGAGTCATCGAATTTTTGCTGCACCGTTTGTAGTTTGATTTGCTATGGGTTTGCTGTATCTGCATTGTTTCGTTTCTGTATGATTTCATGTATTTATTTGAGGTGGCAATACGTGCTATGGGTTTTGAACCAAAAAAGGAGGAAATAAGCAAAATGATTTCTAGCCTTCAGCTTGACTCGTCAGGTAATAGAAGTTTATGTGGAATTTAAAAATTTGTCGTTGCTTTCGTTGTTTGACAAGATTAACTCAGGTTTGATGAATTACGACTGATGTAGATAGGCATTAAAACATTTCGAGTGTGCATCAATTAAAGGGCAACTGGAGAAGTAAAGATATCGGATTGAGTTATATTTTTTCGCTTGTCGATTTCGTTTCTTGTATAATATTTATCTTCGCAATAACTGCGCCCTGCTGAATTTTCGGAATTTGTTCGGAACATGTCCATTCCGTTTGATGTTGGAAATGTTATATAATCGGTTAGTGAGTCAGCACCGCATACGTATATGTTTATGTACTTAGTTGTTACTTGTTAAAGGGTCTGTAACGTTAGAACAGTTCACTGACCTTGTTGGCCAAAAACTAATCGACAAAGATATCAAAGAAGAAATTAGTCGAGCATTTCGACTGTTTGATGATGATTCTACTGGCAAAATCTCATTGTATAATTTACAACGCGTTGCGAAAGAGCTTGGTGAAAATATATCTGATGAGGAACTAAAGGTACATAATTGTATGTTAGCTTTGCGTTGGGCGGGGTGGTGGGCTTTTCGGGGGTTGTTTGCTATAAATTCTATGTTGTGTTTAGTGTAGTCACTAGTCTGCTTTGCTCATGACTAATATTGAATTTTTCACTAACATTTGGTTATTTTTGGGTCAAGTTAACCTAAATGTATATATAAAGTATTTTTGTTTTACAACGTGAACAGGTTATAAAATGTGTTTGTCTTCAACGAAAAAGTTGTAAAAACTTACTACTTATTGAGCGAAGCGAAAGTCCGAGTGAGGCGTGGAGTTTTGCGAAGCGTCGTTATGTATTGTACTCTGGGATCGAAAGATGGATGTCCGTCCGAAAATAATCTCAGGAACCGCTGAACCGATTTTCATAAACTTTTTTATGATTGAAAGCCTATTATCCTGGGGTGTTTGCTACGCATTTGTGTTTTAAAATTTGAAGCTGTTTACTAACTACAGACTAACTGGCGCAATTGGTTAATCCTAAATTGGAGACTTCATTTTTTCACTAATTACTAGGTTTACAAGAAATCGAATTTCAATACTAAAAAGTTTTTGGGTTTGAGGAATCCGAATAAATTGTTTACAGACTTCCAAAACCGATAAATGAACAGTTAGCTAATAATTAATTTGCATATTAGCTTAACTTTTTGCGCCTAAATTAGGACTTTTTAAATTGTTTAACTGATTAGTACGGTTGCAATCAAAATAATTTTAGTACTGAAAGGTTTTTGGCTGGCTGCGAGGAATTGGAATCAATAGCTCACAAACCTCCAAAACCGATAAATAAATAGTTAGCTAATGACTAGTCTGCATATTAACTTAATTTCTTGAGCCTAAATTACATGAATTTTGAATTATTTCTCTGATTAGCAGGGTTGCAATCTATATAGTTTTGTAACTAATTTGCTTATTAGTTCAATTGCTAAGTGCGCTCGAGCTTCGCTCGATCATGTTGTCCCAGTACGACTGGTTGTGCCATGATCGTGTGAAATTATTACCATCGCAACCACTGAACTTTTCTTGAAGTTTGTAAAAATATATAGTATATTTGTTTTTAATTATTTAGTATACATTCGCAATTAAGCTTATTTTAGTTGATATGCTAAGATTTGTTTTTCTACAGGGTGAGGGCGGCTTATCCGGTGGATTTTTAGTAATTGTAGTGCGGATTTAATTATTTTTCTTATTAATAGTGTTTCGTTTTAAGGAAATGATTAACGAAGCCGACACTACTGGTGATGGGCAAGTCAACCAGGAAGAATTTTATACGATTATGCAGAAAACTAGTCTGTATTGAAAGGTTGTGTATATGTGTTGTAGCCATTCATTCGCTTAAACAGATCTGTGATATGATGTAAGTCGCTGTTTTATCCTGTATATAAATAAGAGGCTTCTTTCAAAGTTTCACTGTAGTTTCCGTTTAACGTTAGACTAAAACTAAAATATTAAGTATTTGAAATATTTTCGTTTCGGTTGCAAACCTCTACCACATACTCGTGCTTCGAAACTAAACTATTGAATGTCGTTTGGCAAATTGTATCGCCTACGAAAAAAGAAACATGAAACCGTACATTATTTCTTGTCGGATTTACATGATGAGCAAAAGATTTTTGAAACAGTTAAATGTACACTACAGTGGACACGGAAGTTTAATGAAAAAAAGTTGTATAAATAAACATATTCTTAAACCAAAGCCTAAAAATAAGCCTAAACCTTAGTGTAAGGATATGCCTATTAAGCGTAGGCTTAAAGCTTATACAAGAAATTGTCTAAAGCTTAAGCTTGTTAGAGTTCCGCATAAAAACAGCACACCCTCAAGGTAACGAGCCGACCTCTGAGTCAAACCAAAAGTTTGACAGTTATCAAGATGTATTCTTTAGACTGGGACTGAAATCCAAATTCTTATCAATACGCAGAAGCACAAGATACAAAACATACGTACTTCTTTGCTTTTGTTGTAATTAAGCATCCGGTTACTGTCCGCATTCGAAATTGTGATGGAAGTGTCCTGATCATTGCTGCTCTGTGACACAATCCCTTCCTTAAGGCATCGACATTATATTCTAGTTAAAATAGCTAACGAAACAAGAAATGCAAGTCAGTGTTTGTATTAGCAAGAAATTGTTTTTTTTTTCATTTTATTGGTGCAACTATTTGTACATTCCATTTGCTGTAAGTGTAATATCAAAATGTGTTTTGAAAAGTAAATGTCTCTTTTTTACATTTTTGCTGAAAATATGTTATTACAGTCCACAGCCAATTTGACTTCCCAGATGTAAACACCAAGAACAGTTGACATTAGCTGAACCCGCAAGCGCAACGAAATTTTCAATGCTTAATGGTAATTTTGTTCAGCGTGTCACCGTTTACCATAAAATATGCGCCTGGTGCCATAAATCTGGGTACCAAGCGTTGGGTACCAAGCGTGCAAGCCAGTTTCGAAATCAGCAAACTGCCTAAACCGAAACTCGTCAAATACGTATATACAACTTCTATAAAGTGTAATTTTACACTCAAACTGCCGAAAACTCAAAAATCTACTGGAGCCTTAGGTCGATGTTCTGCGGCTGTGTCTTGGTGGCTAGGCCGGGACTAGCAGACGCTTCTGTGTATCGCAATAAAATGTAAAACTTAACTGGTAGGGTTCGATATACTTTTGTCAAATGACATCTGCTTCAAATCATAAATATTCATTGGAAAGTTTAGGTTTAACTTTGAAACGCAACTCTTACGCATCGACTGTATTAGCTACAACACTGACAACTCCAATGATACGCGTATGATTATTAAATTAAAACTCTTTGTGCTTCGTTGTACACGATCGGTAGTACCAAATTAAGAGTGCAGGGCAGTACCTATAAATATGTTATCAGATAGGACGAAAACCAATATAAATTTATTGATGAAGTATAAAGTTTAAGAAACGTTTTGTTTTTCGGCCAACATCAGCGTTACAAGGGTTCAATAGACATTCTAAAGATGGACACTGTTGCTTTGCTCTTAAGTCTAGCAAACAATAGAGTCTAAAACCTGAGACTACTCTTTTGCAGTCTTACCAGAAAACGGGATGACCCTAAAAGTATCACAGGCCTTAAATTTTAGACAATACCAGATGCACGCAAATTTACACTTAAACCACAGTTTCTCGGTTGATAAAATTGAATGCTTACAGCATGTCTGTATTGAAACATGTAACTTGTTTATAAGTGATTTACTTTTCGTAGTGAAAACTTAGCCCCGCCAGTTGTATTCTCAAAATGTGTGTACGAAATGAATGAAATTCCCGTAAATATGATCAGTACTCGTAAAATAAAAGCTCTGTTGGAAAACGATATGTTCTGTTTTTTGTTTACGTTTAACTACAGATGACAATGCTTCAAAATACGGCAGCATCCGTCATAGTTTGTGAATGCGTGTTGAGCAAGTGTGGACAGCTGTTTCCGGACATGAAAATATGATTTTACACCAGACGTACAAAATGCATAATGTTGCATAAGTAGCAAAAATGACCAGTTCACCTAATGGGCTCGTAACTACATAGGAGTCCGGACCCGGTGGCGCAGCCATTAAAATAAGAGCGGGTACAATAGCCAAGAAAAACTCGTTTGATTGCACCTTAACCCTTTACCGCTAAGACTGGCCAAAACGGTAAGCTGTTCTCTAGAATTTGGGTTTCGAAAAATCCTCTGCAACAGCTTTTGTCCTATGATCCAACGGTGTAAGCAAAACATATCGCTGATGTACTTAATACTGCACTGCAAAAAATGGTGAGTCAAATTGACTCTCTCCGAAATAGGCTTTTCCTGACTACACAGACTGAGTCAAAATTCGACTCCGGCTGAGTCAAATTCGACTCAATTTGCCTCTGGCCGAGTCGGATTATGACTCAGTTCGTGTAGTCAGCAAAAGACTATTTCGGAGAGAGTCAATTTGACTCACTATTTTTTGCAGTGTGTAAGAATGGACAAAATCTAATGTCGGGTTCCTAGACTATTTACAACTGGGAGGAGCTCAGAGTCTGACCGTACAAAAAGAGGTGGTGTCATCGTGTGTCTCAACTGCCGACGACAGTGATATAGCTTTATTTAGTAACGTCCAATTTTCGGATCGCAACTCTTAATCTGTTTTCGTAGTGAAAACATAGCCCCGCCAGTTGTATTCTCAAAACGTGTGTACTGTAGTGACCCGAATAAGAGGGTGTGGGGTAATAAGAGGGAGTCCTCATTTTGAGTCCGAACCAATTGGAGTCCGTATCCCTAATAAGAGTCCATAAGCGGATTGAGTCCCTAAATCCTAATTAGTGTCCATGAAAGTCAGTTATTCCTAACTGTAGTAAGTACATAAATGACTCCAGGACCAAATAAAATTGAGTTCGAAACTTTAAAGCGTACTTAAATGTTGAAAATACATTCCTAAGTTTAACCTTGCATGATCGCTCAAGCTATTGACACAAGACAAATAAACGTTTAATTCAATGGATAGTTCCAGTACCGGATATATATCAATAACGAAAAGTGGTGGAGCGTGGGTTAAAAATAAATAACAGTCCGTAACCGAGTAACAAGGGGGCGTACCCTCTGAAGAGGCCAAATAAACATCAGTGCCCATCTTATTCGGGTCACTATAGTAGGAAATGAAATTCCCGTAAATATGATCAGTACTCGTAAAATAAACTCTGTTAGAAAACAATATGTTCTGCTTTTGTTTAGTTTAACTACAGTTTACAACGCTTCAAAATACGGCAGCATCCGTCATAGTTTGTGAATGCGTGTTGAGCAAGTGTGGACAGCTGTTTCCGGACATGAAAATATGATTTTACACCAGGCGTACAAAATGCATAATGTTGCATAAGTAGCAAAAATGACCAGTTCACCTAATGGGCTCGTAACTACATAGGAGTCCGGACCCGGTGGCGCAGCCATTAAAATAAGAGCGGGTACAATAGCCAAGAAAAACTCGTTTGATTGCACCTTAACCCTTTACCGCTAAGACTGGCCAAAACGGTAAGCTGTTCTCTAGAATTTGGGTTTCGAAAAATCCTCTGCAACAGCTTTTGTCCTATGATCCAACGGTGTAAGCAAAACATATCGCTGATGTACTTAATACTGCACTGCAAAAAATGGTGAGTCAAATTGACTCTCTCCGAAATAGGCTTTTCCTGACTACACAGACTGAGTCAAAATTCGACTCCGGCTGAGTCAAATTCGACTCAATTTGCCTCTGGCCGAGTCGGATTATGACTCAGTTCGTGTAGTCAGCAAAAGACTATTTCGGAGAGAGTCAATTTGACTCACTATTTTTTGCAGTGTGTAAGAATGGACAAAATCTAATGTCGGGTTCCTAGACTATTTACAACTGGGAGGAGCTCAGAGTCTGACCGTACAAAAAGAGGTGGTGTCATCGTGTGTCTCAACTGCCGACGACAGTGATATAGCTTTATTTAGTAACGTCCAATTTTCGGATCGCAACTCTTAATCTGTTTTCGTAGTGAAAACATAGCCCCGCCAGTTGTATTCTCAAAACGTGTGTACTGTAGTGACCCGAATAAGAGGGTGTGGGGTAATAAGAGGGAGTCCTCATTTTGAGTCCGAACCAATTGGAGTCCGTATCCCTAATAAGAGTCCATAAGCGGATTGAGTCCCTAAATCCTAATTAGTGTCCATGAAAGTCAGTTATTCCTAACTGTAGTAAGTACATAAATGACTCCAGGACCAAATAAAATTGAGTTCGAAACTTTAAAGCGTACTTAAATGTTGAAAATACATTCCTAAGTTTAACCTTGCATGATCGCTCAAGCTATTGACACAAGACAAATAAACGTTTAATTCAATGGATAGTTCCAGTACCGGATATATATCAATAACGAAAAGTGGTGGAGCGTGGGTTAAAAATAAATAACAGTCCGTAACCGAGTAACAAGGGGGCGTACCCTCTGAAGAGGCCAAATAAACATCAGTGCCCATCTTATTCGGGTCACTATAGTAGGAAATGAAATTCCCGTAAATATGATCAGTACTCGTAAAATAAACTCTGTTAGAAAACAATATGTTCTGCTTTTGTTTAGTTTAACTACAGTTTACAACGCTTCAAAATACGGCAGCATCCGTCATAGTTTGTGAATGCGTGTTGAGCAAGTGTGGGCAGCTGTTTAGGTTCTGTATGAAGTTATGGATATATTTTTATTTATCACAAAGTCAACCTTTTCCAGGGCCGGAGCGGAGCAGCCACACTGCAAAAAATGGTGAGTCAAATTGATTCTATCCGAAATAGGCTTTTTCTAACTACACAAACTGCGTCAAAATTCGAAAGGGCCTGAGCCAAATTCGACTCAATTTGACTCTGGCGGAGTCGAATTTTGACTCAGTTTGTGTAGTCGGGAAAAGCCTATTTCGGAGAGTCAATTTGACTCACCATTTGTTGCAGTGCACCTCCCCTACAATAATTTATTTAATTCAAGATCTCACACCAAGTAACCATGGTGGTATACAAGAAGGCCTGAGAAAATATCGCCTCCCAAAATTACTAAGCCGATGAGCAGAAAGATTTCTAAGCAGGGTACAACCGGAGGTGAAAAATACTGGAGCCGAAGCGGAGATCAACGAAACTTCCGGAGCCGGAGGTGAGTCTAAATTAAGTAGTAAAAACGATGATTAATTAGTTAATTTTAGCCAATATCTGCAATATGTTGTTCAGTTGTTTGGTTTTACGCTAATTTTCTGCGAAATTTCTGAAATTCTTTCCTGAAACTTGTGACAAAAGTAAAACGAAACGCACTATACATAGATAAATTTTGCAAAATTATGCAAACTTTTACTATCGAAATTGCCGGAACTTCCGGCAAAAATTGTAATACAGCCAGAAGCCGATTTTCTGCCGGACCCGCAGTTGGAGGCAGACCTCCGGCTGTACCCTAATTTCTAAGGCTTAAAAATAGCCGGCAAACGTCTAAAAAGCGTTTTCGTTGGACACGCCCACAGGCAGCTATAGGCTTACGCGAGGATCACCGTCCGGAACAAAATCTTGGATGCGTCCCTACTTGGAGCAGCTTGAGAAAAGAAATATTAAAGCATTCTTCAAGCAGAATTGCGACAAAACTCAACACTGATTTTTCAAAGTGCTCGAGTATTATTAAGATAGCTCACTGATAAATACTAAACGTTTCTATAAAACATGGTAGTAAATTGTGTTTCAGTTGCCGAAAATTTAAATAATCATAATGAACCTTGAGCTGATCGAGTTACTATCAATAATAACATGAATACGTGTTTAAAATAAAAATTCACAATAGGACAATATTTTGATAATAGCAAGGGGGCCCCCACTGTGATGTTTTGAATGGCCTCACCCTAGCCGGCTCTGGCACTGACCTTTTTACAGATCAAATGAGATAGTTAAACGGTTTCGGTTAAAATGTATAATTTAAAGCATATCCGAAATCGTTTGTTTTTGGCTTAAGAACTCTTATTCAGTGCCAATTTTTTTTCAAGGCGTCAATTATTTGAAACAGTACATGAAAATAGTTTTGCACAAATAATATCGATTTTCCATGTATAATTTGATGTCGGAAATGCCTAATTAGGCAACACTGCAGCACTAGGACTTAGGTGACATTTGATTCTACAGGTTTGCTTTTTACCTGGCCTTAAAATGCAATCTGCAATCAGTCTCCTAAATAAATTTTATGAAGTTTATTTATTATCCTGGGCTTGTAACTACAGAAAAGAGACAGTTTTTGGTTGAACATGTTAGAAATTTTGGCAAATGTAAAGAACAGGGGCGAAACAGTATTATAAGCGCATATTCCTAAGCCTAAGCCTAAGCCTAAACCTAAGCGTAATAATGAGCGTACTCCTAAGCCTAAGCCTAAGTCTAAGCGTAAGAATGAACATATTCCTAAGCCAAAGCCTAAAGACTAAGCGTAAGCCAAGCAAAAAAATTAGTCTAAAGCTTAAACTTTAACTCTTTTCCAGTCCCACAGGAAAACGTTTCGCTCTGACTTAAATGGGCCGACATTTTAAATAATGATTGACTTATTATATTATTGACCTACAGAACTCAAATCTTTCACTGCGCCATCCACACAGTGTTTACCAGCTGAAAAAGTTCCAATATACGCCTGGATAAAAATAGCAAAAAACGTTATTGCACAACGCTATTCTGCAGTCTATCATTACCCGCTGACCAATTCTGACGATATTATTTGTTAAACGATCAGATCTTGATTGACGTGTTTAAAATTTTTAGTATATGGTGGAAAGTGGAAACATTAGACGAACTGAGGACCAGCGTAGCTTTTGTCCGAAATTTTAAATCTGCTTCAATTTGCATTATTTTCAATTTTATGCAAAAATAGGAAAAAATTTTTGAGAATTTTAACTTCGAACAATGACTTAAAGGTAATACTATCCGTTCTAAAATAGTACAGGGGTACAAATTTGTATAGTCGCAAAGTTCCACAACATTTTAAGTTTCTTCATTAATTGAACCGTTATCCCAAAAACAGCAACCGCAATAAAGCGATAATGTTTTTGAGGGCGATGTAAAGGTCTGGGGCGAAAGTTATTTGTGGGACGGCAATAGAGTAAGCTTAAGCTTTATACCAATTTTATTGCTTGGCTTAGGCTTAGGCTTAGCAAATGCTCATTTTTATGCTTAGGCTTTAGGCTTAGGAGTATGCTTATAATACTTTTCCGCCCCTGTTCTTTACATTGGCCGCTATAAAGAAAAAATTACTAAAGTATAAAGATTAGCTGATGATGCTAAATAGAAGATCCTAACGATTCACACTGTTTAGTTGCCTAAATTGATGTTACTTATTCCTGGTACGAAATTTGAGCATTTGCGTCATATTGTGTGTTGCAAACTAAACCCGGTTTTAAATGACTTGTAATATTTGGTCCTGGAGTCATTTATTATACGCTACAGTTAGGGTTAATTGACATTTATGGACTCTAATTAGAGTTTAGGGACCCTATCCGCTTACGGACTCTTATTAGGGATATATACGGGCTAATATTGATTCGGACTCAAAATAGGGACCCCCTCTTATTACCCCACCCACTCTAATTCGGGTCAATACAGTACAGCTACGGTGTACACATGTTTGAATCGATGACGTCTGCTGTTTTTGAATCGAACAGCAGGTTGTCAATTGAATTTTGCAAATTAATAATCAGATTTCAATTTTTACAGAAACCAAAACCGTATCTGGAACGTTACAAATGTGCTCGCAGCCTTACATTTAATAGTAAAGTCTGTAAAATTAAATGTTCCAAAAATATATCAAATCATGGTTTAGTTTGGTAGTCATGGGAATCCCATAGGCACAACAGTTAACCCAGCTTTATGGGTAATGTTATACTTACTGGCAAAGAAGACAACGAAAGCAAAAGGTTTATTTTGATCTGGTTTGTTGTTATATCTACAAAACGTTAATTCATATTGTCAATAGAGTTACACTGCAAAAATAGGGAGTCTAATTGACTCTCTGGAAATAGGTTTTTCCTGACTACATAAACTGAGGCAAATTTCGACTCCGCCAGAGTCAAATTCGATTCACTGAATGAGAAACAAACTGAGGCAAATTTCTACTCCGCCAGAGTCAAATTCGATTCACTGAATCGCTCAGTGAGTCGAATTTGACTCAGTTTGTGTAGTCAGGAAAAGCCTATTTCCCAGAGAGTCAATTTGACCCCCTATTTTTTACAGTGTAGTAGCCAATAGCCCATGTTTAGATCGGAGAAGGACCGCTTTTCCGCAGGCCGTAATAGACTGAACAAAAAGATTTATACTAACTTTTTTACTTAGGCCTATGCCGTATTTTCAAATACGAATAGCATCTTATCAGTAAAAACTTGTACAGAAGTAGGACAAATTAAATGCGAAAATCGTGCTGAATCTCGAACCTCATCATGCGCTGGTTCGAAAAGTACAAGACCTATCACCACCTGGTAATATGTGCTACACATATTTAAGAATACGAATCCTACACCTAGACCCGTATTCTTAAACGTCTGCAGCTCTTATAACCAGTTGATGATAGCTGATATATCTTTCGAACCAGTGCATGATGAGCTTTGAAATTCAGCACATTTTTCGCATTTGATTTGCTTTATTTCTGTGCCAATTGTTAGATCCTCCGCAATTGCAGAAATTCGTCAATTACAAAACCTATCGCTAACTTGTGATAAATATTATTCGAATTTGAGAATACGGGCCCTAGGTTAAGGCTTAGGCTTAATAGATACAGTGTGTTGCTAAACTTCAGATATAGAAAGACGAGCACGATAAGCACGCTAAAATCATTGATAGAATGGTACGCATGAACGATGTTAGCGGTTTATGGAAATGTACACTGCAAAAAATAGTGAGTCAAATTGACTCTCTCCGAAATAGGCTTTACCTGACTACACAAACTGAGTTAAAATTCGAGTCCGCCAGAGTCAAATTGAGTCGAATGTGAGACTCAGGCGGAATCGAATTTTAACTCAGTTTCTGTAGTCAGGAAAAGCCTATTTCGGAGAGAGTCAATTTGACTCACCATTTTTTGCAGTGTAGCCGCGTTGCCTGGATTTTGAATCTGTACCACTCGGGGTATTCAGGAGATACAGAAATGGTTGAGTTTTGAAGAATTTGTGAGCAAAATGACATGTTTTCAATTGTCTGCATACTTGAGGTAACATAACGAAATTATCCTGATCATCACATACTAGAATTTGAAATTTGAATTTTGTTAATTATGGTCCGAAACTTTGCAACGTGTACTTCGTACTTTGTGCCTCTTATAAGCAAGCACGCGAAGATTACACTGTCCCGCTGCATATCATATTTGTTGTATTTTAAACTATCGTATGACAGTGCATAAATCTCCCACAGTGTCGCGTGACATATTGCCTCTTGTGTACACTGAACTTCTGAGAGCGGTGGTTTTAAGTTAATGTCATATGACAATCAAGATTTGTCAGTTGTTACTATAAAAACCCGATCATAAGCTTTATTTTAGTATGCTTGTATATAAGAAATTTATAAGTTATAATTTAGTCATTCCTTTTCAATTTACAGCCCTAGAAATCGTACTGATTATCATATATTATTCGCAACTGACTTCGGCAAATTATCAACAAACAAATCAATCACAGGGTGATGTATTCGACGCACTTAGTAATATTACTGAAGCTATCGAATATAATTCTCGATCTCTTGAAACAGTTAGACGCGTATATGACCTCTTAGAATACACCAAGCAAAAACAGGAAAGTAAGTGTAACTCGGGTTTCGAGTTGTGCCCCGGCTTGAAACCGGCCAACCGGCCGGCCACTGGCTAACCGGCCAATCAGTGCTTATCACAGAAAAATCTAAAAACATTGACATCATTAATTTAATAATATTTAGATTTCAATTCTAAACATTTTAGCTGAAATCTAAAATGTTGTTTAGTGTTATCATTATTGTCAACGTTAAAACTGAATTACTAGTTAAGACTGCTTACGGTTTGATAAAGCACTTCAGAGGATCTGGTTTCTAAATTGCCTTTAAGGAAAAAATAGTCAAATTTTTAAACAGTAAATATATACAATAATAAAGGGAATAATAATGTAATGGGATTAAGTCATCCCAGATTTCCTCACCGATCAATGAGGATTTTGAAAAGTAAAAATTTAATAGCTTTTAGTTCAACATAACTTAGTTTAGTTTATAGAAAATTTGCGAAAATGAAGCACCAAATGTTGCCCCGAAATGTCAAAAATATATAGGCGTTATTTATATAGCACCATAAGCAAAATTTTTGGGTGTAAGTAGGTAAGCCGGACGGACACAGTATATTTAACGAAATTTCTAATAATCTGAAAAAATTTAAATTTGCGAGGAAGAAACTTTAGCAATTTTTGTCCAAGGTTTTTCCGTCCTGGCCCACATCTGGATCTGTTGGTGTGTATATTTCAACAATAATTACTGTTGTTTTTCCTAGCTAATTGTCATTCGTCACATCAATGTTTTGATCCACTCCGGTAGAATTAATTTTTTCTGTGGATTTTCGAAATTTTATAAAGATGTTGTCGTCCAGTGAGGTTAATTATATAATTCTACAGCAACTTTTGACGTTTTAAATGCAAAAATTCTTCAAAAAACAACTATATGAAGACACCAATTTCTGGTTACAAATTAGTGTCTTGAGTGTCCATTTACAATTCGATGATAGCCCTTTTGTGGCGTTTTGTCTCATGTTGTTTCTGCATCAACTATAAAATTGGTCAACCATATATAAAGTAAACGAACAACAACTGAATATCATACTACACTGATGTACAAAGCCCATCTTTTGTATCAGCTAAACATACGGCAATTGAATATCATACAACACTGATGAACGAACCCCAGTGCTTGTGTTAACCAAACATATATGTGTGCTAGTACCACATCCATGATACCAAAGGACATTACAGAGAATATCATTGATATTCCAAATTTAGTGCAAATATCATGACATTCAACAGGACAGCTTTTTAACAACGTATAACCCTCTGCAGATAACGATAACTGTCGTGCTTTTTGCTGGACTACCAGAAAGCATCATATCGAGTTCTAGCGACTACTCAAAATGGGAATTGGGATCAACAACATATGTTTCTCACACATTGTAAAAAGAGTGCGCTTGGCACATTCAACGTTCGGCCGTATAAGCTGCGCGGATTATACAACTTTTGTGTAGACGGTATAGCGGATATATTCATATCCTCGCTGTTTTCCTTAAATGTCCCACATAACAACACAATAGGTGTGGAATACCTCAGTATAAAGAAAGTTTGAAAATTTGAATTTCCAAGCTAAAATTTGTTATTTCCCAAATTGTAACGCCCCATAGTAATTTTTCATAAAACATAGTTCTCTAGCTGGCCGCAGTCGATTAGCATATTTGTATAAGCATGAATTCGGTTATCGTCGTTTCTGCGATGGTGTATCAAAATACTTCTTCAGGCTTGTAGCAAAATCATTACATGTCTAAGTATTTTTCGTGATATGCCAGCGTAGTGACCCGAATAAGAAGGGGTCGGATATTTATTTGGCCTCTTCAGAGGGCGCCCATTATTATTCGGTTACGGGCAGTTATTTTCTAACCCGCCCTCCGCCGCCCTTCGTTAGCGATATATATCCGGTATTGCAACTATCCGTTGAATTTATGTTTATTTGTAAGTTTTTTTTAAAGTTTGGAACTCAATTTTATTTGGTCCTGGAGTCATTTATGCACTACAATTAGGGATTATTGACATTTATGGTCTCTAATTAGGGTTCCGGGACTTTATCCGCTTACGGACTCGTATTATTGATGCGGACTTCTATTGATTGGAACTCAAAATGTTACCTCCGTTTATTATGCCCCCCTTTATTCGGGTCACTACTGTACTAAAGAAGGCGGCTACTTCAACAACCCGTCCATTTTAGGTTCTGTTTGGTTTATTTTTGGAAAAAAACAATCTCAAAACATTGACACTGCAACTCACCGAATGTGCTCAAACAGTACTTAGACTAATTTTTTACAAATGGCAAATCTTTAGCACTAAAAATGTGTTTTGCAAAAATTTTCCATCGTTGTATTAATAATTAAAAATTTATATCATTTTACAGCGATACCATTTCTTAAACGAACCGCCGAAGACAGAATGAACGCAATTCCAGAATTTATGGCTTGGCTTAAAAAATTCGACACTGACGGTGGATATGAAATCAAAAGGACTGCAGGTAAAGTCAAGGGGCGTTCAGGTTTCTGGTGGGTCCATAAACGAGTAGGTTTAGATTCTAGATTATATTTTTGCTTAGGCTTAGGCTTAGGTTTACGAACACATTTTTGCAACGCTACACTTATGCTTAGGCTTAGGAATGTGCTTATTCTACTGTTCCGTCGCCGTAAAGTAACATTCACCGGTTAGACTTTGAAATTAAACGGCAGAAGTGTAGCGTTGGACTCAAAAATTTTTAAAAGGAAACAGGCCATGTTTAAATGCCTTAACTGTATTGTGTCTTCAAATCTGTTGCTCCGTAAACCTTTTCTCAAATGCTACCGACACCACTGACAGGGATATCCTGTACAACAAATTTGTCTCGAAAAAAAGGTTGACTAAAGGCGTCCTCGCGGAGGGGCATTTGGGGGCAGTGTCCCCACAAAATTGGCTAGTTCCCTCCAAATAGGCTCGGTGTAAAAGTAAACAGTTTTGCATTGCAACTGTAGGGCCACTCTAAAATTACTCGGCGCCCCCCCAAATATAATTATCTGCGGGCGCCCCTGGTGCTGAGTGTATTTTTAGCTATGAACGCGATAGTTGTTAACAGCAGTTGAATTTTTGAAAATGAATCTCGATTGCTTGAGTCAAAATTAGGTTACATATATTAGATTGAAAATCAAGCTAAACGCACATATATTTCAGGAAAATTCTTCCATTGATAAAAAGACAATGGCTGGATTTCTGAAAGCTTACTTAAGTATTTACTTTTTATAACTTGTAAAAATCGCCGATAAATAACGTGTATTTATATTTCGGTAAATTTCTGTAACACAAATGAAAACGGAAACTGAAACCGATTTTTACCGGAAACGGATATCTGGTCACAGCCTGATCAGTTAATCAAAATTTGGTTAGCACCCCGCACATATTCGAATAATGAAAGTTGCACAATATACATACTTTCGAAGTTTATAAACCACTGCATAACTGGCCAACGTACACAACAGGGGCGGATCAGTATAATAAGCATATTCCTTAGCCTAAAGCCTAAGCTTGAGCCTAAGCGTAAGAATGAGCATGTACTTAAGCCTAAGTCTAAGCCTATGCCAAGCTAAAAAATTAGTCTACAGCTTCAGCTTACTCTTTTCTAGTCCCGGAGAAAAACTTTCCACCCCTGATCTTTACATGGATCGCATAACTGAACCGTTATTCAAAGTTTTCAATCATATGTGAACAGGCTTGCGGAAGAACATTTGTTGCACAAGGATGCCACTGGTACTACTTTGAATCAAACGCATTTTTATACTTAAGTAATCTTATGCTGCTTCGTAACAGGTCCATAGCCATGGGGGCCAGGGTGAGCTCAGCCCCCTGCAACATTTTTGGCCTCCCAAGAAAATATTCAAAGTCGCTTGTAAGTCAACGAAATCTTAGCCCCCCCCTATCAAAGTAAGCTGGCCACGGGCCAGTTTTGTCAACTGCCACTTTACACTTCTGTCTAGTGTATTTGCCTTAGATCGAGGGTTTGGCGTGTTTGCAACGAAAGATTTGCAAATTGGTCATAATCTAATTGCCGCACCGTTCAATTCAACGCTTTGCAGTTGTGTTGTTCGACAGTCAATGGCTGAATGTTTCGGAGATTTATCTGCATATTTTGCGAGCAGTGAGCTAATGTAAGCTACAGCGCCTTTTATATCTTTCCACGGTGAGGAAAATTGACAAATCATATTCACAAACAAGTAAAGCAGATTTCTTGCGAAAACATTTGGTAATATGTCATGTATATCATGGGCGCAAATCTGTTTTCAAAAGTGGTGGTCTATTCTGCAATTTACACATGATCACACTTTCCATGACAAGTACACTGCGAAAAATGGTGAGTCAAATTGACTCCCTCCGAAATAGGCTCTACGGGACTACGCAAATTGAGTCAAATTTGACTCCGCCAGAGTCAAATTCGACTCACTTTGTCGCACGTTTGACTCTGGCGGGGTGGAATTTGACTCAGTTTGTGTAGTCCCGTACAGGCTATTTCAAAGGGAGTCAATTTGACTCACCATTTTTTGCAGTGAAATATAGCGCCACAGGATGGCACTGTACTTTTGATGACGTCCGGCGCTATCCGTTGCCGTACGGGACTCTACCGTAAAGCACATGAATTTCTACATGAGATCGCATAAAAATTTATAAAAATTTTTAACTTCGGTGCCGTACGACGTCAGGCGTCACCACGCGAAAAGTATACAGCCACCTTTATTTATTACAAAATTAAAATTTTTTTATCGCTTACAAAATTTATGAGCTAACTGTTAACATGTATATGTTAGCTTATAGTGTTCATTTTACACAATAAACAGCTTCATACGTTTGATGAAAAAGAGCTTAATGGTCATGTTAATGGTCTATTTAATCAAAAGTAATTCAGTCATTAATAGTAAATTTAGGAGCGCTAAACCAGTCATCCAACGCAAAAAATGACGCAATTCAACTCAGTGCATAACATATTCCTAATTTGAACCTCCTCAGCGTTACAAACATAAGGTTAAGACTACTTAAGTTTAAACAAAATATAATCTATAACTAACATGGGCTGATGTTTGTGCGATAATTCCAAACTTCTGGCAATACCCATGTGTGTGGTAAAATCTTATAAGGGTACGCTTAGAGCAACCGTCAACAAAATGTAATAAGGGCCCATATTCTCAAATGCATATAGCACTTATCACCAGTTGGTAATAGGTTTTCAAACTACCGAACTGCTACAATTGCAGATTTGGAAATTTGCGCACAGACGTAGAGTAAAAATCGAATGCAATAAATGTGCTGTATTTCAAACCTCACCATCCCCTGGTTCGAAGGTTAATACTAAACCTATCACCAAACTGGTAATAGGTGCTACACACATTTGACAATACGGGCTTTGAGTTCATCGTTAATTTTCAGTGTTACGTAGACATTGTTAGATTTTGACCAACTTAGATAAATTACAGTTTAGAGTATATTTCTCAGCTAATAATATAAGTGTTGTATATGCTGTTGTTTTAGTGATTATTGGAAAAATTTGCTTCCACTCGCGGTGCACATTAGCTCTGAGCTTCTCAACGAAAACTCACATTTCAAGCCGTACTTCAATACTTTAGAACAAAGCATAAAAGTTCCGATTTATTTTACACCGACGGCCTTTGAAACATTATTTGGCTCTGATGCATACCACGTAAGCGGTTGTGAGAAGGGGTTATGGATAGAAAACTGAAAATTGTTCGTTTAACCCTTTATGACATGAATATTTTCTATTTCCCCTGAGACCTACTTTTATGCTAGGATTCGAACTCAAGTGACTGGAGTGGGAGACGTATACCATCACCACTCAGCTATAGGAGCTTGACGCTCGAGTCCGAGGGGGCTCTCGCGTCTTGTGCTGATTTAGTACCCCTGTTGTTTGATAACTCCTGACACTCATTTCAATGTAAAGAGTGAAAAAAATCTCATTCTTTCTATCAGCTTGTCAAATGAACATACAGCGGTAGGCGGTGTATGTGTAATTTTCAGGGATGTCATGTGGAGTTTACGGTACCAATTGTGCCCTTGGTTCTGTGAATGTGCCGATAGCGGTACACAGTAATTTTAAGCATATTCATAATCCTAAACCTAAGCGTAAGAATGAGCATATTCTAACGTACCGTTTGCTTTCGCTGCACAGATGCGCCAAAAGCTAACAATGCTGGAAACGCTATAACCAGCGTTATAATGAAATAAATCATGACTATATGAGAAGATCAGTTACTGTTGGTAACGAACTCAACTTAATAAACGTCACCAGTGCCGTTCATTCAGGCCCCAAACTGAGGCCTTCTAAAATCGTCGAAAATACCAGAATACAGAACTTTCCTCGTGAATAAATTTTATGTCGAACGTTCTGCCGAAGTGTGAGTTAAAAAGTTTTTACTCAGCAGTGGCTAGAATTTCCGCCAGTTTTAAATTAAACCCCACCGTACCGCTTCCCGCATTCCATGACGAATCGACATGGGGTATTCAAATCTCCATGACATCTCTGCCTATTTTAAAATATTGTGATCGGCACACCAAGCTGAATTTACTAAACTTCAGTAGCGGGCAGGCGCAGGGTACAACCGGAAGTCTGCCTCCAGCTCCGACTCTGGCAGGAAATCAGCCTCCGGCTCCGGTATAATTTTGGCCGGAGGTTGCGACAATTTAGGTAGTAAAATTTTGCATAATTTTGCAAAATCTATCTGTTTAGCGCGTTTCGTTTTACCTTTGTCACAAGTTTCAGGAAATAATTTCAGAAATTTCGCAGAGCGTAAAGCCAAACAACTTAACAAGATATTGCAGATATTGGCTATAATTAACTAATTAGCCATCATTTTTAATACCTAATTTCGCCTAGCCTCCGGCTTCGGCTTCGGCTCCGGTAAGGTTCGTTGACCTCCGGCTCCTGCTCCAGTTCCGATATTTTTCACCTCCGGTTGCACCCTGACCGAGATTCATTAGGGACCTTTTTGGTTATCCCCCAGCCGGTGTTTACCCAAAAATGATTGAGACTTGAAAACTTCTAGATATTTGAGCTTCTCATTACCTCCGCTAATCATTTCACACCCAAATTTGAATTTTTGAAAAATCCTATTTTTAAGCTACCATAGTAAATAATTTGTCTAACTTTTTGACAAAAATTTTTTTGGGTCTCATGGGTGGGACGTTTGGACCTCAAAAATCTAATTTTTTAAAAATTTGTGCGTGACATGACTTGAGGAGATGATGATGAGAAGCTCAAATATGTAAACAATTTTCAAAATTCAATCATTTTTCGGCAAACGCCGACTGGGCGGTTAACCGAAAAAAACCCAAACTTAGTGCACGAAATATTAGAAACCTGTAGAACAAAATTACATTTGTAATAAATAAAAAAGCATCCGCAATGCATAGGATTCTATAGCTGAAAATCAACTTTCAACCGAAGTTGTCAAAAGTTTAAAATATACAATTGATGCAAAAAAGAGTATTCCGTTGCATTTAAAGATATTTTCAGCTTTTTTTAGTTTACATTGCGAAATTATTTGGAAATTGTGAAAATTTATGTAACGCTTTGGTTGACTCTTTATAAATACAACAATTCCGCAATGGAACAAGCTGAGATATGTCGACATAAATTCGGGTTCACGCCAGATACATTCACGTATTCGTTGTTTCAATTTGCGTTTGCGGCAGGTATATATTTTGGATTACTATATTAAGTATACGCAGAATCGATCGACAAAATCGGCCCATGTATAGAACAGAGCCGGAACAATTTCTCCTGCAGGGCTAATAGTGTCAGGTTATGCTTTGGTCTAACATTTTTGTTTAGGCTTATGCTTATGCTTAGGCTTAGGCTTAGGAGTAGGCTCATCGTTAGGCATAGGCTTAGGAGTAGGCTCATCGTTAGGCATAGGCTTAGGAGTAGGCTCATCGTTAGGCATAGGCTTAGGAGTAGGCTCATCGTTAGGCATAGGCTTAGGAGTAGGCTCATCGTTAGGCTTAGGCTTAGGAGTAGGCTCATCGTTAGGCATAGGCTTAGGAGTAGGCTCATCGTTAGGCATAGGCTTAGGAGTAGGCTCATCGTTAGGCATAGGCTTAGGAGTAGGCTCATCGTTAGGCTTAGGCTTAGGAGTAGGCTCATCGTTAGGCATAGGCTTAGGCTTAAGCTTAGGTTTGGACTTTGGAATATGCCACTGTTCCGGCCCTGTTCTATACATGGGCCGACAAATCGGTCCTGTTTTGTCAAACAGCTGGAAAAGTATGTGCCGTATACGATTGTCATCACCCATATGATCCTACCCCCTTTAATGTGTAACATTCGTTCCTCCATATAGGATTCTTTCACCATTAATTTATTTCCTCTTACGGTGTAAACGACTCGTACTGCCGTATGGTGTTCTAAGGTTTACTTGTGTTGGACCATGTATGAACAGACTTTAAAAATATTGTCCATTAAGTCTTGTTTTTCAAAGAGACGCCTGCTAGTATGTGTCATCCTAAGGCCATACATTATATAATGGATACTTGCTGACAGCATCCCCCCGTCAGAATTTTTTGTGATAAAACTGATAAGGTCCCTACTTTACAATTTTCCTCCTCAGACAAATTTTTTGTAATAAATACAATTTTTCCCTCATAAATGTTTTGTGATAACCCCTTACAATTGTTTCCCAAGAAACTTTTTGGTGATCAATTGATAAGGTCTTACCTTACAATTTTTGCGTTTTATAACATTTGCCAGACCGCCAGCCCGCCAGAAATTGTTGGATCCGCCTCTGACTAAAGGTACAAAGCGGTATAAAGTTTTACGTTCAATTTGTCCCAAACGTCAACTTAACAGTGATCAATGCCTACGCTTATAAAACTGCGTTCAAAGAGTTTTAAAATTTTAGTCGGAGCAGGTCCATAGCCGACTCACCTTGCTGGTGGGGGGCTAAAAAATTTTCAGAACGGGGCATACAAGGGTTTTCAGTGACTAATACACGCAAGGTTGAAAATTTTATAATGGGCCAAAAAATTTTCCAGGTGGCTGCCTTCATTGGCTAGGCCCGAGTTGGAGGGGCAACTAATTAAAATGAGGGACTAAACTTTACCATTTAGGACGCCATATAATAGGATTATGGATTTGAAACCTAAACAAAATCCCACTGGTGAAAGATTTGAATATCATGGGGGCGGGAACAATTGCATGGAGGAAGGAATTGTAACAGAAAAAGAATCCAATAGGCGACAGAATCGTATGCAACACATGCACGGTTCTGGGTTCACCTCACAACTTTACATAATCTGCCTTGCCAACTGTTTTTGTTTGTCGTCGACGATATATCGACCTAGAAATTTTGAACTAACAAATATACAGTAGAGTTCAATTAATTGCATAGCATAGGTAATTTCAACTAAAACACTATAGCTAAAAAGGTGGAATAGCAATTTAAATTATTACGCAGATTTGACCTCAAAACTGGTTCATATTACTTTTAAAGAACCGTTTTCATGTTTGATGGTCACATAAGGTATAATTATAACATGCAATTAGCTCAAACAGGTTTAGTCCAAACCAGAATTAGGACTTAGGCAAGCACAAAATGGCGTAGCTCAAGTCGTTATTTCGGCAATTCAGCATTAAGTTTAGTCCAAACCAGAATTACGATTTAGACTAGCCCAAATGGCATAGCTTAAGCCGTAATTTAGGCCAACAACTATTCCAATTCGTAATTGTGCTGAATTTCGGTTTAAGCTAAACGATATGCACGCAAAATGCACAGAAGCCAGGGCCAGAGCAGCCACCCTCCATACCCCCCATTTGGGGGCCCCCACACTAAAGGGGCCCCACCCTAACCGGTTGAAACAAAAACCGCCCAAGTTTTAAAATGCGCCTGGCTTCTCGCTCGTGCGTTTGGGGCGCCCTCCCTAGAAATTGGACGGAGCCCCCACCCCTGTCTGCTCCGGCACTGACAGAAGCTTAACTGTCAACTGCAAATTTACTGTGTTTTAGTGTTGTGTTCAATAAATCAATCACATTTTCTTGAAATTTGTATACTCACAATATCGCTTTAGACACAAGCGCGGCTTTGTCATTAGCTGTCAGTCTCAGAAGTATTACTTTCCATTTAGGTACTGTGTTTCCTGCGAACTACCAAAATATTCAACTGCGAAGGCTACACTGTAAATTCCAATGAGTAGATTAATTAATTCAGCTAGCGAGTTAGTTATTTCTGAATTAATATCAGTAAACATTAACTCACTCGAAATTGAGTCGATTCTCATTCTGAGTTGAGTTGACGATGGGCGAGTTGGCTAATTAACTCAAAATGAATAGAATCAATTCAGAATGCTGAGTTCTGTCAGTCCTAACTCAGACTGGGTGATTCAACTCATTCTGAGTTGAAATCAACTCACTGAAATTTACGAGTGTATCATGGCTGGCTATAGTAAATTATAAATGTTATAGTAAATTCACGTGCGTTTGGTTACAAATCTGACGAACCTGGTGCAGTAATGCTGCCTTTGACGGATATGCTTAATCACGACAATGATCTGGTATCAGTACAACACGACCATATCCAATCAGACAATGAGACTGCCCACGCTGACATATCAGCTAAGTAACATATTGTTTCAACAGATCAATTATATACATCGAGTCGATAATGACTATTTTTACAAGAGTGTGCAACTGGGTACGCCCTGTGTAGAAAAGAAGAATGTATCCAACACGCGTTGCGTTTTTGACCTACCCCCCTTTATTTAGAGGGGGGTACAACGGTACAAACCATGGCACTTTATGTATGCGGCGTCAAACATGCTCCCTTTATAGTTTAATTTAGGGATTTCCATGTGATAGCGACCCCCCCCCGCAGTAAACAAGGGTGGTCGGCCAAAAACGCAACGTCCCGCGTGGTATATTTGTACCATGCAGGAACGCAAGAGTTGCACACTCTTGTCATTATTCACGCTTGGTTATATCAACTATTTCACCAATGAAATCTATGTTAAGCTGGAACGCCCCACATACGTATTTTGGGCGACGTTCCATCAGATTTTTATTTCGTTACGTATGCAAAACAAGGTTGTATGCATAGAGAATACCTAACGTTTCTGATGTGTTTTTATATCTGCAAGCACTACAGCTTTTCAGAAAGCAGTTTTTTTCAATTTCGTTCAGTTAATATGAGGGGCATAGACAACACTTTAGCCCAGGGCAATAGAAGACTTAGTCCATTTGTAACATGTGTGCAACTACGTGAACTATTATACTAAATCTGTGGTTTTAGTTAATTTTGTTGCATTTCGTTGCGACAACTGATGAGAGTGTCAAACAAGACGTGAAGTCGTATTTTTGAACATATTACTCAAATATGCAAAATTTCTTACAATTTTACATTTACTTCTTGTGTGTCATTAATTCATATTAATTATAGCTAATTTGTTTGGGTAAAATTTCAATTGAGACTCGACGATACGTTGCAAGGAGAATTGTTGGCCAAAGTGCACTAATTTGATAGAATTTGTCTAAAACGGAAGCAAATATTATCATCGCCACATCCGCAAAAGGATGGTGTTTTCTGTAACGAAAATTGTTACTTTACAGATGGATCAAAGGCGTTTCAACACAAACATAATGTGACTGGTATTCGTCGCTGTGCTCTGTATCGAAATGTATCGAAAGGCAGTGAGATATACAACAGCTATGGTGGTGTTGATCTTCAGTTGCCGGACGTGTTTCAAGCGTGGGGCATGATTATTAAAACGGCACCAATTCAAATTGCACTAAGGGTACGCAACCAGGCCCGTAGCTAGCTCATCTTGCTAGGAAGGCGAAAAAATTTCCAGGAGGGTGATATAAGGGCTTTCGTAGGTTGAAAATTTTCTAGGAGGTCCAATTTTTTTTTCAAGGGGGGCTGTATCTCACGGCCACCGTCTTGGTTACGGGTCCGCAACTATAAACTGCCCGCAGCCATAAGAAGTAAGCATTGTGTCATACCTTATTATAGGATTAGGTTTAGAACAAAATTTAAGCTAAGACTTAAGCTTTGGCTCCGGATCACAGATATTGGAAGGTGTCAATTTGAATATAATTCCTCAATTGAAAATGAGGATATAAAAATGTCATACCAAATATTCAAACCGATACCTGGTCAGTATTCGAAATTGAAGTCAGCAGTCGGAAATTAAATATTTTTCAAAATTTGCGAAAAATGAAATCGTAGATGCGGCATATCACACCTTGTACCCGCAATGACGAGTTGGCATTTAAATAATTTTAAAGTTTCTTGAGTTTAGTGACAATTAATACTGAATAATTGCATGTATCCGTGTGTAACCGGATATCCGTTTTACTTCCGGTAATAATCGCTGTCCGTTTCCGTTATAGAAATAAAGAAATTCTGTTATTTTTACGCTCAAATTTAGTTAATATTTATAAACAGGTATATATCTCACAATTTTTCATTACAGATATGTTGCAATTGTTTCAAATGAAAAAAATTTATGAAATTTATCCAAAATCTTAAAAGAAAATTGCAGAAACTTGTTGCAAAAAACACTTCGATGTGAAACCTGACATGGATTTTCAAACTCGGGAGTGGGAGGCGTATACCATCACCACTCAGCTATAGGAGCTTGACGCTCGAGGCCGAGGGGGCTCTCACGTCTTGTAGTGATTTAGTACTATGTATGCGTGTTGCAATTGTTAAACACGGTGCGATATATACTATTTAACGTATATACACTGCGCTAAGTTGCCTATAGGCAACTCAATGTGAGAAGGGGTTAAACAACAAAGTCTTCACCATCTGTCAAAATATTTGCTAAAATACTGCAAAATTCATTCAACTGTGTATTTTTCAGGTTTATGGTTATGAACCCAACGCCGAACGTCGACGACAGGCCCAAAACCATTTCAGCGGCGAAATCATTCAAGAAGCGCTTGTAATCAGTATTGTACCATATGCTCAAAATCTAATGATTATTGGCAATAATGATTTTATTAAACTCATTGTTTCCGCCATAGGTACATAATAACAAGAGTGCATAATACAAGAGTGTGAAAATCTTGGAGCTTCGCATAGAACAAAATGTACCACCGGACGTTGCGTTTTTGGCCGACCACCGTTTGTTCGGGGAAGGGTCCCTATCACATGAATATATCTAAATCAAACTATAAGGGGGGCATGTTTGATGTCGCATACATAAAGTGTCATGGTTCGCACTGGCTGTACCCCCGTCTAAAAGGGGGGTTACGGAAAAAACGCAACGCGTGCCTTGTACATTCTTTTCTACACAGAATATACTCAGTTGCATACCCTTGTTTAAGTATGCATCATCCACTCTTGATACTCTGTAGCCAACTTGTTGGGGGGCTAAAATTTTTTCAGGAGATGCATACAAGGAATTTCTTTAACTTTACACGCAAGATTGAAATTTGTAGGGGATCCAAAATTGTTCCAGGGAGGGGGCAGGCGGACTGAGCTGCCCTCTGAGCCCATGGCAACGGGACCGTTCGCTTGTTGCGTGGTTTCAATATATTCAAAGTTCGGTGGCACGTATTTATATATAGTATACTTCCATGCATGCAGTGAAAATTTGTGTTTTGTACACTTGCAGTGCATTATTATGTTTTTAGGTCTTTTACCACCAATCGATACCATCAGCCATTCAGACTGGCAAACGGCGTGGAACTATTTAAAAACGTGCATATACAGACGTCTTAGCAGAATTGCCAGCAATCTAGAAGATATATCAGGTACGCTAGCTGTTATTTGCTAGCATTCATCTGTAAACTAAACTTAAATCTAATTAATACAGTACATTTTTAGTCGTATTCAAAAATTAGCTCGAAGCACATATTTTAAAATTTGGGCCCATGTTACTTGAAGGGGCGTCCACGTTTCAGGTGGCTCAATAAAAACGTAGGTTTAGATTCTAGATTATATTTTTCGCTTAGGCTTAGGATTAGGCTGAGGCGTAGGCTTAGGCTTAGGAACACATATTTGCAACGATTAGGCTTAGGCATAAGAATACGCTTAATTTACTGTTACGCCCCTTAAAGTAACATTAGCCAAAAGTGGTATCGCGGCAATTCGTCGTCAGACAACTCGTCGACCGACAACTTGTAATCAGAAATGTCATCGATTTGGCAATTTGTCGCGTATCACTATGCTTCGACTAGGCTTAGACTTAGAATTACAATTAGGATTATGCTTATATTAATTAGTTGGCTTTAGGACACTGTTGGGCGACAAGTTGTCGGGCGACGAATTGCCGTAAATTCATAAATAGAAAACATTACAAGAGCAATGACACTTGTGATTTGCATAGCTGTGTTCAATTTTGTGCATATATATTGCATAAAAGCGCTTCTTTAGACATTGTGCTTGCTCTGAGGGCGGTCAGACCCCCTCTGTTCCATAGGGGCAACAAAGTGAACGAGTAAATGTAATTTATTCCTGCTGTGGCTGGCTTTGGTGAGTGGTTGGGCATCGGGAACAGCGGGTGGGAAGCAGGAAGCTGCTGCATATTACGTTAAGTACGATTTAGGTTCAATGTAGAGACTATTAATAATAACGCTGTAATTGTAAAAGAAGTAAAAGCAAGGACGCAAGCTATACTTACCAGGTATATCGTGATGGGCCAACGTTACTTTTAGGGCCGTAACAGTAGATTAAGCGTATTCCTAAGCCTAAGCCTAAGCCTAAGCGTTGCAAAAGCGTATTCCTAAGCGTAAGCCTACGCCTAAGTGTAAGCCTAAGGAAAAAATGTAAAAAATAAAAGCTGCACTGTCGACTTTTCCGTTAATTTATATACTTTACAAACAGGCCCGTAGCCAGCTCACCTTGCTAGGTGGGGCTGAAAATTTTTCAGGAGGGGCATTCAAGGGTTTTCAATGAATTACAAGCAACGTTGAAAATTTTCTTTAGGGACCCAAAATTTTCCAGGCCTGCCCCCCTTGGCTACGGGACTTGTTTACAAACCTTAAAAGCAACTTGAAACGGTTAATCTGTTGTTTTCAGGAAATGAAGCCGTCGAAAAGCTGACAGTAGAATACATGAAAACAGAACGCAAAATTTTGAACGACAGTTTAAAAGTCATTTCAATGGTTCAAGATTCGCCAGGACGTTTTACAAGCGTATATAACATCAGTCTTAGCGATATTGAAAGACACAAAGACAACGATGAAGAATTAGACGCTATGAAAGACACAAATACTCATATTGACCTATAAAATTGAAATAGACCAAAAACCAAGAAACGATAAAATGTTGCCTTGTATGTACTGTAGTGACCCGAATGAGAGGGGGGACTTATATTTATTTGGTCTCTCCAGAAGGTATCCCCCTGTTATTCGGTTACGGACTGTTATGTATTTTCATCCAGCCCTTCGCCACCCTTCGTTACTGATGTATCCGGTATTGCAAATATCCGTTCAATTAAACGTGGTTTGTCTTGTGTCAATAGCTCAAGCTAAAACACAAGGTTATACTTAGGAATGTATATTCAAAATTTAAGTAAGCTTTAAAGTTTCAAACTCAAATTATTTGGTCCTGGAGCCATGTATGCGCTACAATTAGGGATAATTGACATTTATGGACTCTAAGGTTTAGGGACTCTATCCGTTTACGGACTCTTATTACGGATACGGACTCCTATTGATTGGGACTCAAAATGGGGACCCCTCTTATTACCATCCTCTTATTCGGGACAATGCAGTACCTTTACTTACTAATTTTTCGTAAGCCGACAGCATAAGTTCTCGCCATCTGTGAACACTTTACAATATTATAAACTGAGCCAAAAGCCTGCCTTCAAAGTTTTGGCCCATGTAAAGATCAGGGGCGAAACGTTTTTCTGTGGGACCAGAAAAGAGTAAGCTTAAGCTTTAGACTGATCTTTTGCTTGGCTTAGACTTAGGCTTAGACTTAGGAGTATGCTTATAATACTGTTCCGCCCCTGTTGTTTGCATTGGCCCTCGTTTTTGTTTTTTGATTTACATTTGGCTAGGATAAATCTGTGCGGTACTCAAAATTAGGAAAACACGTACAGAATTACAAAGTAATTGGACGATGAACACAAAACATGTAAAGTTTTCGGCAGCTTATTTGAAATATAGCGTATTTTTTCAGTGCCAAAGTCAAATGAAATACAAAAGATGTGAGAAGTACTTATTATTGATAACGAACGAATCCATGAGTCAGCTGCATGCAAAGGTGTCGTAACTAGCAGGATACATACGGAGGTGGAAAATATCGGAGCCGGTGCCGTAGGTCAACGAAACTTGCCGAAGCCAGAGCCGGAGGTGAAGCGAAATTAGGCAGTAAAAATGAAGGTTAATTAGTTAAGTTTAGCCAATATCTGCAATATGTTGGTATGTTATTTGGTTTTACGCTAATGTTCTGCGACATATATGAAATGCTTTCTTGAAAATCATGCCAAAAGTAAATGAAACGCACTAACCTGATAAATTTTTGCAAAATTATGCAAAATTTTACTACCGAAACTGCTGGAACCTCCGGCAAAAATTATACCGGAGCCGGAGCCAGCAGGCGGAGGCCGATGTTCTGCCGGAGCTGGAGGCAGAGCTCCGGTTGTTCCCTGGTAACTAGTTTTAATGTCTGTGGAATATCATACGATACTGAAAATTCAAAACTAGAAACAGCATTTATAAATATATAAAAATTTTAGACCAATGCTTGCGCTTATGGAAATTCTTTTATCCCTCCACCACAAAGGAAAACTCGCGCAGAAAAATTCTCTTTCCATTGGCTCCTCTGACAGCTACAGCCCCCTCTGAACCTCTATCGTTACAAGATATTCTTAAGCAGGACGGGGGTTGTGGCGCATCATCCCCTCCACCCCCTACTGAGCAATTCTTTGAAGCTGAAATTTCTGATAAAGTGTGCAACCGGGCTTATGGCGCTTTTAGTATGAAAATCGCTTAGTGCAAGGGCTTAGAGTGCAAGGGCTTTAGACGGCGGCAGCCCCTATTCTGTTTAGGGTCCCTCGCTTATAATGGAAACTAAAAAGGTTCGCCTATCTTACATGTAAATAATAGAAAATTCCCCAATCATACATTTAAATCGTGACAGTGTAAAGTAAAGAAAATTCCAGCTTAGGGTAAGCATAAACTTAGGCTTAAGCCTAAGTTGAGACTAAACAACAAGACAACCGGTACAGCAGTTGTCCCGACTGCCCTGCTGTTCTCGCTGCCCCACTTATACAGCAAAATCTGAGAACGCAGCAATAGCGTTTCAATGTGCTGAAAGGAGCATGACAGCCCTCA